>LPNX011088607.1:511625-523138 GCA_001517045.1 Pseudotsuga menziesii
AAGCTTGGCCACGCTTTGGTCCCTCAAAGGTGCCATGGATATCATGAGTTATTTCAAATGGCTCTTCATTTACTGGATGCCCTGCTTCCATACATGCAGCAATCCCTGAAAACATATTTTTTTGTAAATGAGTATGACCATTAGCTGAAGATGAATGTTTTGTAAAGTGAAGGAACTCTTAGAAATAATATACACCAGAAGCATTTAAGAAAATAAAGTATATATAAGGACATTTGAAGGCATCATCCATGACTATCAGATAAACTTACAATATATCTTAAGAACCCACTTTCCTTCCAAGATTGACATCAAAAATTTCAGTGTTCTTCTACAAGCACCATCTGCATCGGTAGATGCAACCACATGGGTCACAGCAGGACTCCATGTTTTTGATATCGTTGCACCAGTGAGTCTTGCAAAATTATGAAGTTCCTAAGATTCACCTTTAGAAGCAATTCAAAATAAGATTCACCTTTAGAAGCAGTTCAAAATAAGATTCACCTACATTCTATTATCCATAATGTCAATATGTGCACCTGTGTAATAGTCTCATAGGCAACATGATCAAATGTAAAACGTGTTTCAGGGGGACCAAGCCATGTAACAGTATTTGCACTCTCCTGCTTCAAACACATATTGTACCCTTGAGAAGCTACCTCTGCACTATTTAGAGGGCGTATTCGGACTAAAACCTGTGTAATGCAAAAAATAATTATAATCACCAAAACCTACCATCTAGCAAACAATTGCAATCCCAAGAAAATTCAGTTAATGTAGCTCAACTACTCCACTTCAACAAATAAAGACTATTTCCCTTGCCAACAGGGCATTGGTTCAATGGTGAGCTTGACAAAGAATTACACCGTCCAACAACAAGGTTTCGTTCTTTTTGTGCTCTGCCCCCCCTGAATGGAATCAGTTTCAAGGGGATGAGACCAGATGTAAGTCCCAGCCGATTTTGGCAGAACACCTACCCCTTAGACCTGCACCTAATCCCAAGGAAATCCACTCTCTATAGTGCAGCCCCTCAAGGGATGTTTCTCAAGCCACTTTCAAAAAAGATATTTAAAAAAAAGGAGAAGATTTCACACCTGTACATTGTGATCCATCCAAAATGCAGGGTCTTCATTGAGCTCAAAATGTGGCACTTCAAGAGTATTTACCACTGTAGGTGGTGTTGATGCCGTTGCAAGATTTTTAGAATTATGACCAGTTCGTACAATTGAACCTTGAGAACCAGGAATGCGAAAACTATTCATGGCTGTAACAGCAGAAACTACATTGTTCATTGTCCTTGGGACACTTTTGGTTGGTGTGCTGCTATTGGAGCTACTTTCTGACTGGTTGGAAGAAGCCTTCCCTCCGGTTCTTACAGGTCGAGGAGTTCCATAATTTGAACCTCCATTTCCAACCCCAATCCCTCTGTTAATCTGTTGTGTATTGCCATTGGCATGGTGTGTTTCACTTGCAACTGTATAGTTTAATGACCGAGGAGTAAAACTTGTGTCCCCAGTGCTTTCACTGTGATTTTCCCGTACAATTGGAGAGCGGTTCCCTCTTGTAGTGTTAGTCTCTCTGGAAGAAATGACATTTTTCTGTGACCAGCCAAACCTGTTTCTGTTAAGAATGCTTACAGCTGATCCAGGAACAGCCCCATGTCTTTCTGGTGTTGTTCCAGATGGAATTTCTGAATTATCAGCCTTCGAAAATCCCTTTCCTTTGGGTTTGGCTGGAGTTGGATCAGATCTTCGAGAACCAGAGGAATTTTCTGCAGGAATGCTAGCCAGTTTCTGTGATGGTTCAGAAATTGGGAAAAGGGGATCCCTCATAGAACCAGCCATTGTCGTTGAAGGCAAGGAAGAATTAGTTGGATTCTCTGAGGAGTTCTCAGCATCTCCCTGTGTGACAATTTTCTGAGAATTTCACCTGAATATTCGCAGTGAAGACATTTCACGTAACATGCTGTTTTTCAACCACAGAGTCAGCCATTTGAGATAGTACAAGGATTTATTTCAATGTGCTTGGGATATCTAATGCTAAACAGTTCTTCATCAGCATAAAAAATCCAATGCAAACAACAGTCTTAGATATTTCTTATAACCATTCAAACCCAAGATAATGGAGTTCAAAACTAATAGAATTTGCAATTTTTATAACACAAAATTGTTAAAACATTGCCAGAGTAGAGAAGCATAGCTGTTTGCTAAACTCGGGCCATCCCTGAAATAAACCCTTTTAACAAAGGTTTGCTCTCGACTTAAAGATCGTCCCTGTAAGGTTCCGATCAACCCTGAAAAAATTCAAGGCCTAGTGGAGAGAATTTACAATAAGTTAATCCTTTTAGCAGTTCAAAGTTTAAACATACTTCAACTTCAAAATGTATCCCTTACGATGCCCTACAGATGCATGACAATAGACTTGATGGGTTCCGAAGGCCTAGCAGTGGACTTCTGGAATTGACAAATAGATGGTTTGTTACAGAGGATTTTGCTTGAAAATCAAACATAACATGTTTAGAAGTATGGGAAAGAACAAGGTTTCCACCACGTGAGCAGGTGGGTACAAAGAATCAAAATCTTACAAGGGCCACGTTTTCAGAGGGTACCAAAACTACAAAACACTGTCCATCCCAACAAAACCTGTTTTCAATAGGTGGGCAAACGTTCAAATCTCGTAAAGGGCCCATTGCGCAGAAGTTCATTCACAGGGCAGGTTGGTCAGAGTTCAAATCCCGTAAGGGTGACGTAGTGAACCCAAATATTGCTTGTGTAAGAATTCAAATATCAGGTGGGACATACATTGAAAACATATAATAATTTAAGCTTAAAACTAACCTGGCAATGACCGTAAAGATATTCCCCTGTAGATTGCTGGCAAGAAACCACCACCACCAACTGCCGTGAGCTATCGAATCCGTCTTGCTTCTGCATTAAACACCAAAAATTTCATTGGGCTCAGGGTTTTTATCTCACATATCCTGCTCCCCCTGTTACATAAGCTTGAAAATCCGATTTCTGTGGAAAAAATTCACGGCAACTCGAATATATATCAATGAAGAATCCAAGAAGATGATAATGTCGATGATAAGGGATATTCTTGGCCATCGCTGTATCGACGCCTTCACCATTTTATAAGTCAACAAAAATGCCTTCACCATTTTATAAATCAACAAAAGTGGTGCCATCACTATAG
Source organism: Pseudotsuga menziesii (assembly GCA_001517045.1). Classification (NCBI taxonomy): domain Eukaryota; kingdom Viridiplantae; phylum Streptophyta; class Pinopsida; order Pinales; family Pinaceae; genus Pseudotsuga; species Pseudotsuga menziesii. The sequence goes on from LPNX011088607.1 coordinate 514,818, forward strand.
CGACAGTCTGGCGTGGATACAGCGACGAAAGTCGGGGCTTCTTAAAAAAAATTGTAAAAATGCATAATTTACCCTTGATTTTTCCACGAAAGTAAAACTAACGTGGAAAAATTGATCACATGTACTAGTGGTACAGTTAAAACTTATAGAGGAAGTATACAAGATTAAGCAAGTCGAGACCATATTACAAGAGATCTTTGTGACATCGACCAACTTCAGAACAAGAACTGAACGAATTGTAGAAATCATCCAGGGTCAATTAACTTGGTTGGAGACCAATGAAGAAATTCTAGAAAATGCGCCTCAGAAAAGTACAGAAAATTTGCATATCAAGCATGAGCTCATAGATTATAGCAGCAAGGATGCTGCAAGACTGCTAGCTGCGGTTGGGAAAACAATAGATAAATGCACGAACATTTTAAAAAAGGGTACTCACCATGCATAACATATGCTAGACCACTACAACTAGAAGACTTTAGGAATTTCAAGGACAAGAAGAACACCTAAAATACCTACATGACAGGCTGCAGGAAGATGAACTCAACATACAACATGTTAAATTCATGAATGAGAGGATAGTAAATAGTTTGGTGTCTCGGGCTACAGTCAGCAATTGCTTGCTAGAGGACCAGCTTAGGGTCACTCCTCAAAAGGTGGCATAGATAAAATCGCAGCTGGTTGTACATGAGGTGTCAATCAAAATACTAGAGCCTATGGATTTCAGGAGCATAGCTGAAGGGGCAGCTGCATGGAATAAATTCATGGATGGAGTGGTTAGGGCCACCTAGGCTGTTTTTTTTATTCACAAGTGGAGAATTTTATGTCATATTTTGTATTTATTTTATTTCCTACTGAGCACACTAGAAGACGAAATTTTTGTAACCAAGAGGTAGGGAAGCCCAAAGGGAATGGGTAACCAAAATTCATTTTGCAAATGTATAAGTAAAGGTAGAATATAATAGAGGAGTTAATTTTTCTGGCTCTCACATGCTGAAACTTTTTGTAAGGAGAACTACTTATTTTTATAATAAAGAGAACTGAATTTTCACTGGAGAGAGGACTGCATGAGTTTCAAAACATGTTTTGTAGATCACTGAATGAGGAATTATTGAATTGTTTTAGCATGCTATACAATTTGTGAGATCGTTCTAAACCCACTGAACTATTTTTTTGTTATGAATGATTTCATTTTTTGTTATGAATCTTATTCAATGAATGAGTGATGAATGCTTTAACTTCACAGGGTTATATTTGTGTTATTTTTTCTGCTGTATTTATGTATTCAAAGTTTATCATCTATCTGTAAAATTCTATGTGCAAACAATATAGTACATTACTCATGTTAATATCAATCTTGCTCCCTGGGGATAGTTAGAATTAGTTTAGAATAGATTATTTGTTTTTTTCTTTCGTAGAGTGACTGTGGGGAAGGAGTAGTAAGATGGAGGGAATACCTATGCATCTCTAGTGACGTTCTTACCCACTATCACGTGCATTTAGTTTAGTCAATTGCATAGATCATTCATAAAACATAAAATTACATAAATGGTGGACTGAGCTGCAACAGGTAAATCAGATTTTAAAAATTCCTTTAATTCTATGGTAGACGTGTTGGAGACATTTACCATCATACACACTCTTTCGGTCAAATTGGCCTAGTTAAACCACTATCCTAAGTTTAATTGAGATCAGCGGAGCATTAATTACCATCATCCCAGTCATCCTCACGCCTACCTATAGTCAAGGAGGCTAACTTAGCCTTCCCTACAGTCAAGGAGGCTAACTGGAGCACTCCAGGGGTGATCTGGGTGACATTCATGCACCTAATTGCTAACTGGGGGTTACTTTCAGTTCAACCAATCAGTTACAGTCAGTTAAGGCACCTCCATGCATTAAATATATTATTTAATCATTATTTATTGATTATTTTATTATTATTTAATGAACTGGAGTGCACTAGGCGCCTTCACCAACTTCTGATGGTCAGTTCAGCTTCAGTTAACCTCATCAAGGTTTATTGGAGTCATGCAGTACTAGCACTTGATGGTTGGTTGCTATGACATGTGTTTGATCTCCTTCAGTTGAGATTAAGTCATTTATTGCACTCCAACTTCAGTTAGGATTGGTGAGTCAATTAAAGTTTTTTTGTCAAGTGGTTAACTGAGTGGTATTGCATGGCAAAGAGTCAGTTAAGCTAGACTCATGCATGGGAATTCGAATTGTCCCTTAGTTATTCGAATTCTTCATTGAGTTAAGCTATGGCTCATGCATGGGAATTCGAATTGTCCCTTAGTTATTCGAATTCTTCATTGAGTTAAGCTATGGCTCATGCATGGGAATTCGAATTGTCCCTTAGTTATTCGAATTCTTCATTGAGTTAAGCTATGGCTCATGCATGGGAATTCGAATTGTCCCTTAGTTATTCGAATTCTTCATTGAGTTAAGCTATGGCTCATGCATGGGAATTCGAATTGTCCCTTAGTTATTCGAATTCTTCATTGAGTTAAGCTATGGCTCATGCATGGGAATTCGAATTGTCCCTTAGTTATTCGAATTCTTCATTGAGTTAAGCTATGGCTCATGCATGGGAATTCGAATTGTCCCTTAGTTATTCGAATTCTTCATTGAGTTAAGCTATGGCTCATGCATGGGAATTCGAATTGTCCCTTAGTTATTCGAATTCTTCATTGAGTTAAGCTATGGCTCATGCATGGGAATTCGAATTGTCCCTTAGTTATTCGAATTCTTCATTGAGTTAAGCTATGGCTCATGCATGGGAATTCGAATTGTCCCTTAGTTATTCGAATTCTTCATTGAGTTAAGCTATGGCTCATGCATGGGAATTCGAATTGTCCCTTAGTTATTCGAATTCTTCATTGAGTTAAGCTATGGCTCATGCATGGGAATTCGAATTGTCCCTTAGTTATTCGAATTCTTCATTGAGTTAAGCTATGGCTCATGCATGGGAATTCGAATTGTCCCTTAGTTATTCGAATTCTTCATTGAGTTAAGCTATGGCTCATGCATGGGAATTCGAATTGTCCCTTAGTTATTCGAATTCTTCATTGAGTTAAGCTATGGCTCATGCATGGGAATTCGAATTGTCCCTTAGTTATTCGAATTCTTCATTGAGTTAAGCTATGGCTCATGCATGGGAATTCGAATTGTCCCTTAGTTATTCGAATTCTTCATTGAGTTAAGCTATGGCTCATGCATGGGAATTCGAATTGTCCCTTAGTTATTCGAATTCTTCATTGAGTTAAGCTATGGCTCATGCATGGGAATTCGAATTGTCCCTTAGTTATTCGAATTCTTCATTGAGTTAAGCTATGGCTCATGCATGGGAATTCGAATTGTCCCTTAGTTATTCGAATTCTTCATTGAGTTAAGCTATGGCTCATGCATGGGAATTCGAATTGTCCCTTAGTTATTCGAATTCTTCATTGAGTTAAGCTATGGCTCATGCATGGGAATTCGAATTGTCCCTTAGTTATTCGAATTCTTCATTGAGTTAAGCTATGGCTCATGCATGGGAATTCGAATTGTCCCTTAGTTATTCGAATTCTTCATTGAGTTAAGCTATGGCTCATGCATGGGAATTCGAATTGTCCCTTAGTTATTCGAATTCTTCATTGAGTTAAGCTATGGCTCATGCATGGGAATTCGAATTGTCCCTTAGTTATTCGAATTCTTCATTGAGTTAAGCTATGGCTCATGCATGGGAATTCGAATTGTCCCTTAGTTATTCGAATTCTTCATTGAGTTAAGCTATGGCTCATGCATGGGAATTCGAATTGTCCCTTAGTTATTCGAATTCTTCATTGAGTTAAGCTATGGCTCATGCATGGGAATTCGAATTGTCCCTTAGTTATTCGAATTCTTCATTGAGTTAAGCTATGGCTCATGCATGGGAATTCGAATTGTCCCTTAGTTATTCGAATTCTTCATTGAGTTAAGCTATGGCTCATGCATGGGAATTCGAATTGTCCCTTAGTTATTCGAATTCTTCATTGAGTTAAGCTATGGCTCATGCATGGGAATTCGAATTGTCCCTTAGTTATTCGAATTCTTCATTGAGTTAAGCTATGGCTCATGCATGGGAATTCGAATTGTCCCTTAGTTATTCGAATTCTTCATTGAGTTAAGCTATGGCTCATGCATGGGAATTCGAATTGTCCCTTAGTTATTCGAATTCTTCATTGAGTTAAGCTATGGCTCATGCATGGGAATTCGAATTGTCCCTTAGTTATTCGAATTCTTCATTGAGTTAAGCTATGGCTCATGCATGGGAATTCGAATTGTCCCTTAGTTATTCGAATTCTTCATTGAGTTAAGCTATGGCTCATGCATGGGAATTCGAATTGTCCCTTAGTTATTCGAATTCTTCATTGAGTTAAGCTATGGCTCATGCATGGGAATTCGAATTGTCCCTTAGTTATTCGAATTCTTCATTGAGTTAAGCTATGGCTCATGCATGGGAATTCGAATTGTCCCTTAGTTATTCGAATTCTTCATTGAGTTAAGCTATGGCTCATGCATGGGAATTGTATCCTTTATTGTTTATATAATATACAGAGAGGAAACTTATTTGGTTCCTGAAAATTTCCAATTCATGAGTAATTGTTAATAATTCTTTGATGAGATTGAATCTTAGTTCCTAGATCAATGTGAAGAATTAATAAGACGTGGTGCTAATCAGATGAATTTTCCATTCCAAACGATAAAGATATAATTGGTAATGGTTATTGTAGAGAATCCCTCCTGTTGGTACCTGGGATTTTCTAGGCATCAACAGAAGGTCTCTTAAGGTCAAGGAAAGGGTGAAAAACAATCCTAAGGTGTCACACTAGTCATCAATAAGATGGATGTCAACATTTAATTGTTGTATAGTTTAATGTTACCATGCAAGGTTCAATCACGAGTCACCACAAGGCTAAACATCACATACAAGTAAACATGCAAGTCAACATAACATAACAAGGAAACATGATGTCATACTAGGCTCATGCACATCAAGTCAGGGTGAAGGTAGGTTACCCGTCCTTCTCAACTATATGTGGTCATACATCTCATGTGTCCCATGCAAGTATTGGAAACTCGTAATCATCATCTCTGGATAAGGAATCTCATGTGGTCATCTCATCTTCCTTAGGTTAGTTAACACAACAAGGGGTGCCTAGCCCCTTGAGTATATTCATCATCCTTGGAAGATGTCACGCATATTAAAAAATAATCTATGCAACAAAGTGAACAAACATTTCACCTATAAATTTCAAAAAGAAAAAATATAGGTATATTAATTGTTTTAATGATCACAGTACTATCAAACAGAGAGCTGCAATAATTAAAGTACTGAAAAAGAAAAAAAATAATAACATTATCAATATATATAAGATATAATTTGTTAATGAAAGACAACAATGCTAAAATAACAATAACATGAATATATTAGATATAAACCAATTATAAATGATATGGCCATCTCATCTTCCTCTGGTTAACTCAGGAAGGGGTGGTCAACCCCTTGAGGATAACCATAGTCCTCGAAATATGTCACACATATTCATAAATATGAACTAAGAAATACCATTCAAATTATAACCTCAATTCTAAAACATGACCATGCACCGACTAAATCAACAAAATTGTAACAAAACTCAAAATATTTCATGTATTTACTTAGTCAGATACAAATCTTAAAATGTATACAACTACATTTTTTTTCCATAAATTCTAAGATGGGGACATCATATTCATTGTGATGACCTATTGTAGTTGGTGTTCCCTCTCTTTGTATTGATTGTGTGGCCATGCTCTCCCATACCATACTTCTGATAATTTGATTAGCAGGGCGTGGAGGCCGACACTAGAGAGTGGCATGATATGAAAAAACCAAGTTATATAGATATAAATGTGTATTTATTATTGAGAGATGTATTTCATTATTTCCAATATCATTATAATGGTATTTACCTATTAGATGATTAGATGAGATAACTTGAGGGTTCATTGGTTCTGTCATTTGTTCCTCTTCTAGTTGAGCATGAACAGGTACATGCTCTTCCATTCACAGAAGAAAATTTAGTAGTACACATCATAAATTATATATTTAAAATCATATTAAATACTTCTTTTTTATATCATACACACCTGAATGGCTAGGATTCTTGCCACCACCATGCGGAAGCTCCCCACCTTCACGTGGTACTTGTTTGGTACCGCTACCCTCGTTTCTTTTGTTGCTCTCACCCTAAAAAAAAAGACATTTATTTTTTCGTGTAATAATTCATGAATAGATTACACAAGTGCATTATAATGATGGCCTTATTGATTTTATTTGCCCCCATGTGTGTCAATGGGGAAATTGGGGTTTTCCCCAATCTTTTTCGATGTTCCAGCACATGTTGAAAACCATACTTGAAGTCGAGCGTCAAGTATTCTTCAGCAGACTCCTCTTGAAAATAATTTCCTTGCAATGCATAACACCATGAAAATTGCTTGTGATAAATCAATTATTTGTTCACTAAATTTAGAAAAAAATTCTCTACAAATAATGATCGTTTGATTCTTGCAATTTGTGCTCTTAGTTTTTGATATCCACCTTGGCCTGGTTTGTGTTGTCCATGTTTTTATACTCTTTACTTTGTCACATTAGAGGTTTCAGGGAGCCTATGAAAGGTTTGAAATATAGATATCACAACTTAAATATATTTAAAAGTGAAAAATAATTGAACATTTTTCATTAAAAATATGATGTGTCATATCTTCTTGAACAGAGTGGCCGAGTGTTTCCTTATTTTTTCAATGCCTTATCCTTTGCATCACCCATGAGATCCTTACAATCCTTCTATGGAACCATCAGAGTATGCTCATACTTAGGGTTAATTTGCAAATTGTCCCTATAATCTTCCCTAACATATTTCAAATTCAAGCCAGTTACTGCAGTGACGCCTTTTTTGTTGAAGGTATCACCAAACAAGCTAACCATGTGGTTCTTAAGATCATCTTTAAATTTGACATTTTGGGCATTCCACCATGTATGAATGGTGAACCTAAAACTTTCCAACGCCTTCTCATGCAATTTCTTATAACAAACATTATTTCTTGCAAAAACAATATGATCATTAATTAAAAATAGTTTGAGGTATGTGGCTTTGAATTACATAAAAAAAACTAAATTAATTAAATAGTACTTGCAAGCTTCGGTATCTTGATTGCAATAGAGTCATGTTCCACCAAGAAGGTAATGAGAAAATATCCCCTGCTAACCACACGTACTTCTCTAGGATAACAACTTTCACATTCGATGTTATTGTTCTCCTTAACATTGTGTGAAGTAGTAGTGGGTGAAGGGACCTGCTGATCTCCAACATTCGGTAAGGTCATAGCATCTAAAGGGGATTTCCAATAAGGAGAATCAAATAGCCTCATTGGTAAAATATATTGACAATGTGTTGAACCATCACTACTACCAATGCCTCCCTCTATAGCTTATACTCAATGCATGGGTGTTATCTCCAAAAAATCCTACAAAAATAAAACTTTAATTGATTAGATCATATCAAAAATAGAGAACTAAAATAGAATAAATGAATATATTTCATAGTTTGTAAAATATTTCAAAGATGCCACTTTACCCGTACTGTTCTATTGTTTTCCTCAATTCATCGATTCTTGCTTTGATTTCTTAAGTTCTGGTTCTGATTGAAATCCGTCTAAGAAGTTCTTGATTTCACCTTTTCAAATCCTTCTTCACAGTTTACATTGGGTTAGTTGAATAAAAGATATCTTCCTCAGCGACCACCTCATCATCTTGATGTGGTGTGCTTTAAAAACATCAAACAATAAAAGTAGTTAATTTATTTTTATCATTACAAAACTTCACGTCAAAAAAACAACATGCATATAATAATAAAAAATAATTACTTTAATCATGTTTAGGTACTATTATGCTATCATTTACATGATGAAACACCATCAGTGACTTCCCAAGGTCATCCTTCCACAATACCATAAGAAAGACATGTTCATATAAAAAATAAAAAATTGAACCATGTCTAATAAACGTGATTACTAAAGAAAAACATTATTGTTAATATAACAGTTGTTGGTCACTCTATATGCCTATTAATTTTAGTTAACAAAGAGAGTGCTAAATATAAATTGTCAACCTAGGAAAGTCTGGTTATCTCAAGGTAAACACTACAACAAATACCTTTTTGGAGGTGGTTTTGCTAACCCCCCCCAAAAAAAACAAAAAAAAAAAGGTCTTTGGGGGCGGTTCTTAAAAACCCCCCTCAAAAGTCCCAAAAATTTGGACT
>LPNX011088607.1:529770-756707 GCA_001517045.1 Pseudotsuga menziesii
GTTTTTTGATGGGTGCTTTGGTTTTGGGAGGATGAGGTATCAAATGGAGGAATTTTTTTCAAGTTACTATGTTTTTTTTTAGGTGTGATTTGATTTTGTGAGGATGATGTCTGGACAAAAGAGACCAAGTTACAGTGCCATAACAAGCTGCTCATATGATACCACATCCATCATTATAGGATGAGAGCTCATTTGTGGGTTGGGTCTACATATTTGGGCTAGATTTCTCTTCTGGGGAGAACATAACCACAGGGCAAGAGAAAAGAAAAAAGAAAGATGATGTATGACTCATATGCCAAGTTTATTTGTGAATATTTGGTCATCCCAACACTATTGGGCGTATTCTGGGCAACCTTCCCTCTTTTTGTGACTAAACGCTACCATTCTTAGCATAGAAAGAAAACACTACAGTTAATTGTTTCCTACAACATCAAAGGGAAGCAATTCATGGTTGTTTGGAGGACTCTAGGAAGTCGTTTCAGCTATACGAGAGGTCTATGAGTCCACATACACCTACATGACTAAAATATTTTACAATCTGCTTATTTGACTCACATTGTGACCTTGTTGTATCTTCCTCGGAAGTAATGCCATTTCTTACTGTGTTGGGAAATATTTCTAGTATTAAATAAAGATATCAAAGTTTCTTTTTTATGTTAATTCATTGAATTCTCATATTGTATGACAAACTTTGTTATCATTGTTAACTGTTTGACAAAACATTTAAACCAAAGGTTACATTAACATTATTCTGTGTGCATTAATCATCGAGGGAATTCGATTCTTGGTTGACACTGCTAATATTTCCTTACGCACTCCCAAATCTAGATGAATCATATGCCTCACTTGAATGCAAATATATAAATAGAGTGTAGTCGCCCCTGCTAATAAATTCTTGGTTCCCCTTCTATTGCTTCACCTTTTATAAATGTGCCTTTGGGTCCATTGCTCAACAATAGTTGTTGTTCTGGTATATCTCTTGGGCTTATATAGAGCAGAGTTCTTCCATCCAGGACCAAATACTAAAGTTGTGAAAGGGTAGTTTATATCTCTATAACTCATGTGTTTACATCTTGAAATCCAATTTTGTGTAATGAATCAAATATAGATACATGATAGGATTGCCATTAGGTTTGGAAAGAGAGTTGTATGTCCTTCTTATCATTGTAATAAAACAACAACTAGTTTCCTCAATGTTAGCGATGACATTATAGATAGAGGCCTTTAATTGGTTGCTAATAACTAAATTAGAGGGGCTTGAATTTATTTTGGAATTGACAATATAGAGTAATGTAAGCACAAAATAACTCAAGCATGGACTCCAATAAGAATGCCCAAACCTTATCTACCTTCCTAGTGATAAACAATAGAGAAAGATATTTTGAGTCTTGATTATTATTGGAACTGTTGATTGGTTCTTGTGTGCAAGCTACACTAAGAACACATATCTCTATATTACATTGAGAACATTGATTGTTATGGATAAATTATCACTCAATATTTAGGGCTTAAACTATCAACAGGTCAAGGGGAAGACCTGCCTCTAATTTCCTACTTATTCAATCAACATGAGCCTATTGAGAAAGGATATATGTACTACTTGTATCCTATTATTGAATTCATTGCAAGTAGATGGCTTCAAAGAAATTACTTTGATCAACCTCAAATCTCTCATACTCCTGCATATAAGAAACATAATACCTCTCTCAAATACTTTTGGAGACTAAAAAGTGACAACAACAGCAATATCAAATTCAACAATTGAAACAAGTAATTTGACTGTCAAAAGGTAACATCAATTCCACCCTAAAAATATAATGCAATAATAAAATTAATCATCAACATGAATTTTTTGGGGGGCGAAGAGTGATATTATATTACTCAAGAGACAACTAAACCAACAAGTTATACTTGAATTCTTAGTGAGGTGTCTCCATCACCAGTTTGAGGGCATAACATTGATGTGCCCACTGAAGGAAACCTGACAAGCGGTGCACCATCTGTCACGTCCCCGTCCCTCTGACCGGCAAAGAGGACACGACCCATGGCGTTAACCATCCGGGAAACCAACCCCATGAACATGTGAAAGTCATAAAAATAGCTACAATGCTGAAAGAAAATGCTGATATCGGGATGCATTGAAGTAGAACATGCACACATGAACATTTATCATATGCAGATGCAAACATTTATCATACGGAGCGGAAACACACACATTCATACAAGCATTCATTCAACATGTTCATCATGATCATTAACAGAAATATGATTGTAGAAGTAAAATAACAAGATTACTTATCTTATCAAGAACTCGTTCCGCAACCAGCTACATCGCTGCAACGTTCCACCCAACCATAGGCCAGCATGCTCCTTAATCTCTCAGCAGCGCTGCCACCCCCGAGCTGGGCATGATCCTCCAAGGAATAAGGAACTAGCAGGCTTACACATAGCCAAGGATACACAAAACATAGCCAAGCCAACACAGTTGGGTTTATCAGGCCATCCGGGAGTTGGGAAAGGCTAAATGCTAAGCTGGTGAGCTCATTGCAGAGCTAGGAACACCTACACCAGAACTAGCCTAACTTCTAAGACACCCACACACACCCAACATAAGGAATCAGTCCCTTCTCTGCTACACAGTCCCTCAGGCCCTGCATTCCCTTCTAGTGCTATTCAGGGCTTGTGGAGAAGAAATCCAACCCTCTAGCCCTGTCTGTGTTATTTCCAGCCACCAGGTTTATCAAGCAAACCAAGCCCCCATCCCTGCTCCCTACATAGTCCAAATACCAACCATTGCACACTTGCAATCAATCAGCTGTTACAGCTTAATAGGGAAAAACAATTCCTGGGTCGTTCTTGGCCCTATCATGGCCAAAATGACTCCCAGCGAATTACAACATTCCCAAACGTATCAATGACCATGGGAAAACAACAATCCCAACACAATAAACAGTAAGCACAGCTCACAACGTGGGGAAAATGGCTCCAAATGGTATGTGCATGAAAAAGACTTGCACCAGACCCCCAAACATAAAGAAGACCACAACATTCACCACGTAAGGGAGACAACAGTCCATCTTGGGCAACTAAGCAGATGGAAAATACTCATACAGGCCGCAATGGGGAAGAAACTACATACTCTCAGCCTGTGCGTGAAATAAACTTGCACTAGATCCCCAAAATACAGAGGGGAAACATACCCAATTCCACTCTGTGGAAAAACGTGAATGACCTTCGATAAGCAGCTCCCCTCCCGGATGCATGGGATCCAGTAGAACAACTTCCTGTGTGTGAGGATGAACAGCTCTACCTCTGCGCGTGGATGAACCGACAATCGCGAGGAATCAACAAATCGTGGGGGTAACGCATAGTGGAGAGAATGCGTGAGTGTTTCCTTGCTGGTGAAGTGTGCGTGTAGGCAAGGACTGCCAGTCCTGCCATCCCACTCCCAAAAACAATAACTGCCTCAACCACCAGCAGCAATTCTCAATGGAGGTGGTTGGGTGAGACAGGGTGGTGACACATGGCTTTTTCCCCCCATTGGCCAAGGTTTGACAATTTCCCCACCCTTATCCTTGTGAAATTCATGCCCCTTCTCAATTTAGTTGTCGCGATCATAGCTGGTCGGGTTCATTTTAATTAAAGATGCATATTTACATGATGCAGAAACTTAATATGTATGCCGCATGCCCCGATATACCATCGGTGACAATTTAAATCCGAAACATAGCATAACCAATCCATGGTGGGGACTTGGCCTTTAGCTTCGCACCATGATCATTACAATATATACATCATGTACATTTAATGCGAAGGGGTCAAAAGCGAGGTGTTACATTCCCCTCCCCCTTCAATAGCACTGTCCTCAGTGCTTTACAAAATTGAGCAAAATGCTACACTGGTATCGCCTCAGTGTTCCACAAAATTGAACAAAAATGGATGTGCCAATCGCATGGCATCCTCCAGCTCCCATGTAACCTCTTCAGGTCCATAGTGCTCCCATTGCACCTTTACCTGACCTATGGCTCGGTTCCGAAGCATTGTGACATTCCTATTGAGGATGCGCATTGGCTCGATTGGGGACTCTCCCTCGGGTTCCACCTGAATCACATCCCAATTTATCACATGGTTAGGATCATGCACATATCTCTTAAGCAAAGAAACATGAAAAACATTATGAGCTCTAGTGCTAGTAGGCAATGCAAGTCTATATGCAACTGGCCCTATTCTTTCAAGCACTTCAAATAGCCTACAATATCTAGGTGACAACATGGCACAACTTCCAAGCTTCAAGGAACTCTTCCTTGCCCTCACTCTGAGGTAAACATGATCCCCAACACTAAACTCCCTGTTCACCCTATGCTTATCCGCATAGCTTTTCTGTCTGTCTTGTGCTGCTTTCAACTTCTGCCTGATCTTTACAACCTCTTGCTCCATTTCCTTGAGCAATTCTGGTCCAAGCACAATCCTGTTCACTGGATTATCCCAAGTCACTAGTATCCTACACCTTCTTCCATACAAAGCTTCATACAGACTCATCCCCATGGATTCCTGCTATCCATTGTTATAAGAAAACTCTACCAAGTGCAAGTAATCTTCCCACTTTGTTGGTTTGTCCATCACATACATGCGAAGCATGTCTTCAAGCACCTGATTAACTCTCTCTGTCTGCCCATTTGTCTGAGGATGGTATGCAATGCTGAAGTTTAGCTTTGTACCCAAATCAGCAAACAACCCCTTCCAAAATTTGGAAGTGAACTTGACATCCCTATCAGAGACTATTCCTTCGGAAATCCATGCAATTTGAATATCTCCTTCATGAAGATATTTGCAATGTCGTCAGTCTTATGCGTAGACTTCACCGGTATAAAATGTGCTACCTTTGTCAACTTGTCCACCACAACCATGATAGAATCATGTTGTCTCCAAGTCATTGGAAATCCTGTAATAAAATCCATGGAAATAACTTTCCATTTCCATTCTGGAACTGGCAGAGGATGCAACAAACCTGCTAGATGTTGATGCTCAACCTTTACCTGTTGACATTTCATACACCTGGAAATGTACTTAGCCATATCCCTTTTTATTCCTGGCCAAAAGTACTGCTTTCTAGCTGCAGCAATCGTCTTCTGATATCCTGGGTGACCAGAATACGGAGTTTGATGGATTTCATCCATAACAACTCTCCTCAAACCTGCTACATCTGGAATATAAATTCTACCTTTATAAGTGAGAAGTCCATCTTCTTCCAATTTATATCCCTCATACCTCTTCTCAAGACTTTGCTGCTGCAACTTTTCTTTTACCTGCTCATACAATCCATCTCCAGCAACATGACTAACAATCTACTTCCTCAAATCTAATTGGAAAATACTAAGAGATGCCACATGCATTTCCTGCATCTTCCTGCTGAGTGCATCAACTACCCTATTTTCCTTTCCCTTTATGTGCTTGATTTAAAAATCAAACTCACATAAAAATTCCAGCCATCTTGCTTTCCTAGCATTCAGAGTAGGCTGATCAAACAAATACTTCAGTCCACAATGGTCTGTTCTGAGCTCAAATATTCTACCCATCAAGTAATGTCTCCACATCTTGAGAGCATGTACTATGGCTGAAAGCTCTAGATCATAAGTGGCATAGTTCTTCTCATGTTCCTTTAGCTTTCTTGACTCATAACATATCACATGGTTTTCCTGCATAAGGACTCCTCCAAGCCCTTGTTCGCATGCATTGGTACACACCACAAAATCTTTCTCTGGATCTGCAACCTTCAATATGGGTGCACTAGTGAGAAGATCCTTCAACCGCTTGAAGCTTTCTTCACACCTTGATGTCCATTCGAAATTCATCCCCTTCTTTTGCAAAGAAGTGATGGCATGTGCAACTCTGGAGAATCCCTCAATGAATCTCCTGTAGTATCCTGCAAGTCCCATAAAAGATCTTACATCTGTCACATTTCTTGGAATAGGCCAATTCATAATGGCTTCAATCTTTTCAGGGTCCACAGATATACCCTCTTCTGAGATAATGTGACCCAAATACTGAATTCTATCTCTATAGAAGTCACACTTGCTCAATTTCACATACAACTGATGCTCCCTAAGCAATTTCAATGTCAATCTCAAATGCTCTTCATGCTCTTCCTCATTCTTAGAATAAACAAGAATGTCATCAAGGAAAACAAGAACAAATTTGTCCAAATACTTGTTGAAGACACTATTCATAAGGCACATAAATGTAGCTGGTGCATTTGTGAGGCCAAATGGCACTACTACAAACTCATAATATCCACACCTTGTCCTGAAGGCTGTCTTATGAATGTCTTCATCCTTGATTCTCACCTGATGGTAACCAAACCTCAAGTCAATCTTGGAAAATACCTTTGCTCCTCTCATTTGGTCAAAGAGGTCATCAATCCTAGGAAAAGGATATTTATTCTTCACAGTAACCTTGTTCAACTGTCTGTAATCAATACAAAACCTGAGTGTACCATCTTTCTTCTTTACAAACAGAACCAGTGCTCCCCATGGAGACACACTCGATCGGATATACTTCTTTTCCAACAACTCTTGCAGTTGCATCTTCAATTCTGGCATCTTCGGTGTACTCATCCTGTAGGGTGCCTTGGACACTGGTGCTGCTCCTAGAACGAGTTCAAGAGTGAATTCAATGTCCCTCTTTGGAGGAAGCCCTGGAATATCATCAGGAAACACATCCCTGAATTCCTGTAACACATGATAGTCTTCCAACCTAGGAGTTTTATCTCCCATTTCCTCCAAAATATGAGTTGCATACAACTGGCAACCCTTCCTACAGAACTTCTTTAACTGCATTGCTGAAACCTGCCGTACTAAAATCACCCTTGGAATACCTTTCACAACTACTAGGTTCCCTTCTTCATTCATGCATTCAAAATTCTTATGGTAACAGTCAAGCTTCACCCTGTGAGCTTCTAACCAATCCATTCCAATGAGAACATCATAGGAACCAAGCGGTAGAACATTCAGATCTACACAAGTGACCAATCCATCCATAACCAAGGGACATTTCTCTACCACTTCACTGACCTTTCTCTTAGTTCTAGTGGCTAGCTGAACTAACCAAGACTTCCTATGATTTATTTTCTTAAAAGCAGAAATCTCCACTACTCTAGGAGTAATGTAACTATGCGTAGAACCAGGGTCAATCAAAATAGAAACAGATTTCCCAACAATCTTACCTGCTACTTCAACCACAGCTGACTGGTGATCTGCCTAGTGGTCCTCCAGTGCTGCATAAATCCTAGGGATTGCCCTTGCTACTTGACCCATTGTTTCTACTTCTCAAATGTTATAAGCTAGCCTTGCACTCTCATTCTCGAGTGGACAATTCCTGCGCATGTGGGGTCCTCCACATTTCCAACATTGAAGTGGTCCTCTGTCCTATTGTGGATCTTTAGGCTTTTCTCCTATCACTCCAACTGGCTTACTCGCAACTTGGGATGGATGCTTCTGCTGATTCCTGAAGCTAGAAGGCTTGAAACCTTTCTTTCTTTGGTCAAACTTCTTATTCTTCTTGTCCTTCCATGCCTTATGAAAATCAAGTTTACCTTTGCTTTGCTCATAGCAATACTTAGCCTTCCTTATTGCTTCTTCAAGAGTTCTAGGTTCATAAAACTCAATTCTATCTTTGTAAGACTGAGGTAATCCACTCAGAAAATGTTGGACCTTCACTTTTTCATCTCTGATGTACCGGACATACCTCAACAGCTCCAAAAACTTATTTGCATATTCTTCCATGGTCCACTGTCCCAATATCAGCTCATGGAACTCCTTAATCTTGTCATCATAATATCTATCAGAGAGGTATTTTTGCTTGAAATACTTCTTGAACTACTTCCACTTGAGTCTCCTTTCACTGATCCTCTTTACTTGCTTGAAGTGTCCCCACCAAATGGATGCTCTTTCATTCAGATTGAATATGGCAACTCTTGCCTTCATGTTTCCTGAATAATCATGCACTTGAAAGTACTTCTTTATCCCAAGAAGCCAAGCTTCAGCCTCTTGTCCAATCTTTACCTCACCATCAAACATAGGAGGTTTAGCTTTCTTAAATTCGTCCCGAGAGCGATCCCTATGGTGTCTCTTTCTTTTCCTTTTATGAGAAGAAGAACTTGAATCCCCACTGGATTCTTCAGAATCAGATGATCCACTAGAATTCCTTCTCCTTCTCCTAGGACTGCTCTTACTTCCTTCTGGTCTTGTTGTACCTCATCCAGAGTCTATCTTTCTATGTAAGTCTGTCAAACTCTGCAACATAGCAGCATTCAATTGATGCTGCTCTTCCTGGGCTTTGATCAGGCTTCTCATGGTGGATGTAACATCTGACGGTGTCTCTTCGAATCTCCTTCCATTAGACTCTATGTCATCATTTCTATTATGGAAATTTTCTCCCATGGCATCTTCTGCTCGCTCATAAGAATCCCGAGCATCATACCCATCATGGGTTCTCATAACTGAAACACCTCTGTCTTTACCACACTGTTCTTCCCAGAGTACTACTTTTGGAAGTTATCTAAAGTTCTGCAAATGTGTTCGTAGAAAACTATTAGATGCATAATATTAATGTAGATCAAAATTACTTACCTTTTCTTCTGGAAATTCATAAAACAACAATTATGCTAAACACAGAATTTTCTCTATTTCATATTCAGCCCTGTAATCCACTGAAAAACCATTGAAAATCCTACTAAAAAACAACTGAGATTTCCTCTGCAGAATCAGATCCCATTCGAACTATCAATCTGACGTTTCGACGGTCAAATCAACTAGCTTCTTCCGTGGTTCATCGGATGCACAGTTGTTTGGGCGGCCGAAATGGTGGAAAGTGATCTTCCTACCGTTTCCATGGGCAAACATCTAGACTTTCGATCGACGATTTCTTTGGCTAATTCCTTCTGAGTGTCAAGCCTACAGTGGTCTACCATTCCGCAATGGTGGCCAACAATCCCCTTATAATTTCCGTGGATCACAGTTTTGTCGGCAGTCAAGACATCATCCCACTATGGCATCAAACTCTCAGTCCTCTAGGCATCCACAACGGCAGCAAACCAATCAACTATTTTCTGCCGATCCTTCTCTTGCCTATCGATGAAAACTTCCCCTATCCATCGCCAGTCATCCACTATTTGTCGCCGCCACCCGGGGTTACTGTTCATCGAAAATCGGAACAACTAAGCACTATCGTGTCGGCAATCGGATCTTCTAACCCTTCGGAAGGTTAGTTCACTAAACAGCCGCAACAGCGGGTAATGATCTCACTACGGGTTCCGCGGACCATACTCATCGGCTGTCAGAAGCTCTATCCACTAACTTCATCCGACATGTTGGCGATCCAATCTTCTAAAGTTTTCCGACGTTTTCTGTACTTAGAAAAAATTTTGGAAATTTTTCTTCGAAAATATTTCTTCTTCCTTTCGCCGCCGCATCGGCTGCTCGATCGTCTAAATTTTTCTGATGCCTCCAGCTCTTCGGAAAAACTTCCTCCTTTGTCCGTCGCCGCACCAGCTGCTCAAACAGCTAAGGCCTTCTGATGATCTCAATCACTTAGAAATTTTCAAATTTTTCTTTACTGCTTCGGTGGTCGGAGGCCTTTCCCGTCGGGAGCATAGTGGCCTAGACATCCACAACGATAGTACTCAATTAGCTAAGTATGGACGATCCAAACAACTATCTTTCACCGATCGTCGATGGTCTTCAACACTTAGGAAAAAAAAATTTAAAAATTTTCTCTTCTCGACTTATTTGTACGGAACATAACCTCTGTCGGCAGTTGGAACCACTAACTGCTATGTGTCGGTGGATTAGTTCCATCAACAGCCTCGATGGCGGCTATTGGAACAGGGTCCCGCAGCTACAGGAAAAGCTTCTACATCAGGACAGGAAAGTCAAAGAAGACAGTACCTGAGCGGCCGAGAAGAGAGAGCTCAACCACTACACTGAAGGCAGCGGTGAAGACAGGAGGGCTCAGCAACCCTCATAAAGGAAAAGGAGCAACGGGCCGAGGCATTGAAGACAAAGGATAGTAGGAAGCGACACCCATACCCACGATCAGCGCTGGGAAGCGTGGAAGACTGCAGAAAGCTGTGGTGTGACGGTAAGCGGCAGCCCACAGTACAAATGCGCCGACTGTCACAGTTAGGGTTTTTGGGTTATTGTTGGGAAAGGCCCACAGTTTTGTAATGGCAAGACTTTCGGGCTACCTATATAAGCATGTATTTTGTATTGTAAAAGGTTAGGCAGCTGGTCAATTAGCTAGTAAGACAGTAGTCAGTTAGCTATTCTTTGAGTCGAGCTCTAGTTCTGCTATTCAGTCGGTAGTTATCTTACTATAACCAGTAGCTGGCTCTTTGAGCATGAATGTAACAATCCATAGGGATTGAGAGAGAGAGAGGAAGAGTATATTGTAAGAAGGAAATATAAGAAGAAGAAGAGATCTAAGAGAGAAGGGCTTCCAGTTGTGTATGTGGAGTTTCCCAGAAGATCTCAAGCTGCATAATAGGTTGTAGCGGAACTGTGTTTACCCTCTCAAGCTATAAGATAAAAACCAGTTCCCGTGGATGTAACTTCCCCCCTGGAGGTGAACCACGTAAAACATGCGTGTTGTGCAACTATTCTTGTGATTGTGTTTTACCTGTTTGTTATCTGTTACATGAATGTTGCTTATTAGTGATGAATGTATTTATGTTATGCTTCAGTTATAGCGCATAAAAGGTTAACAGTAAGTTAAATGTATCAAGTAGCCTGTGTATGAGTTTACCAATGCTTGGTTCATAATAGTTTGATAGTTACAGTGTTAAGTGACTCCGGTATATGAGTTCTGTGAGTTCAATATAGTTGATGTTAGAGTGTTAAACGTAAGAGTTTAAGTGAGTGGTTTAACACCCCTGTGAAGACTAACAAAGTCATTAGTCCAGGAAGGAGGTCGCAGGACCTTGAGAGCTATTACGCATATTGAGCCTCATTATAGGACACATTATAGCATAGAAATGTGATATCGCATCGTCTAGGGAGCTGCGGTGTGAGATATCGCAGGGAAGGAACTTAGCAGAAGAGTAAGTATGTGCATCGCTAGAGAAGATGCGATGCGATAAGGGTCCGCTCCCTATCAGCTCCAGCTAGAAGGAGAGATCGCTTTCGTATAAATATCCCAGAGGCTAAGAAGAGTCGTGAGACCATAGGATGCTACAGAACTCGGTTGAAGACACCTGAGTCTTCAGCCACCCCATTTAAAGATCACTTCAGGTGAGACTTCAGGCCGCTCTGCGGTCTGTCGCCGAAAGGGATAGTGAGCTAGGGGTTTTGTTGGTATAGTAAAGTAAACCCAGGTCTGCCCAGTCAGAACCAACAGTGGCCCACCATCCTCAATATTCTTCCGATCAGCCGCTTAAATTTTTTTTCGTCGGCAGGCTAGTGCTTTTGGCTTCCGCAACGGCGGGCGCACGAACACTATCCTCTTCCGATCGGCCACTATTTTCATTACCGTCGGATGCGTAGTTGTTTAGCCATCCACAACGGCAGGTGCTCGAACAACTATTTTCTTTCGACGGACGTCGAATCACTTAGAAAAATTTTTAACTTTTCTTTACAGCGTCAGCGGTCGAAGGCCTTACCCATCAAATGCGTAGTCATTTAGCTGTCCGAAAAGGCGGACGCTCGATCAGCTATCTTCTTCCGATAGCCGACGAACACTTATAAAATTTCCACAATTTTCACAATTTTCTTTCCATCTCTACCGTGTCGGGCATGCTTTCGCCTAGCCCTTCCGCTACGTTGGAAGTTCGTTCCACTAAGTGTTCTGACTGTTCAACACTTAGACAATTTTTTTTTATGGAAGTTTCTTGTCATCAAATTTTGATCTCTGCTAGGAAGAAATAAGTTATGCTTCTGTCACTGCATCCTTCATGGCTCATTCAGGCCCATGCTGAAACATGAGCTCTGATACCACACTGTCACGTCCCTATCCCTCCAACCGACGAAGAGGACGCGACCCATGGCGTTAACCATTCGGGCAACCAGCCCCATGAACATGTGAAAGTCATAAAAACAGCTACAATGCAGAAAGAAAATGCTGATATCGGGATGCATTGAAGTAGAACATGAACACATGAACATTTATCATACGCATCGAAAACACACACATTCATACAAGCATTCATTCAACATGCTCATCATGATCATTAACAGAAATATGATTGCAGAAGTAAAATAACAAGATTACTTATCTTATCAAGAACTCGTTCCGCAACCAGCTACGTCGCTGCAGCATTCCACCCAACCATAGGCCAGCGTGCTCCTTAATCTCTTAGTAGCGCTACCACCCCCGAGCTGGGCATGATCCTCCAAGGAATAAGGGAACTAGCAGGCTTACACATAGCCACGGATACACAAAACATAGCCAAGCCAACACAGTTGGATTTATCAGGCCATCCAGGAGTTGGGAAAGGCTAAATGCTAAGCTGGTGAGCTCATTATAGAGCTAGGAACACCTACACTAGAACTAGCCTGACTTCTAAGACACCCACACACACCCAACAGCAAGGAATCAGCCCCTTCTCTGCTACACAATCCCTCAGGCCCTGCATTCCCTTCTAGTGCTATTCAGGGGTTGTGGAGAAGAAAGCCAGACCTCTAGCCCTATCTGTGTGGTTTCCAGCCACCAGGTTTATCAAGCAAACCAATCCCCCATCCCTGCTCCCTACACAGTTCGAATACCAACCATTGCACACTTGCAATCAATCAGCTGTCACAGCTTAACAGGAAAAAACAATTCCTGGGTCGTTCTTGGCCCTATCGTGGCCAAAATGACTCCCAGTGAATTACAACAGTCCCAAATGTATCACTGACCATGGGAAAAAAACAATCCCAACATAATAAATAGTGAACATAGCTCACAACGTGGGGAAAATGGCTCCAAATGGTCTGTGCGTGAGGAAGACTTGCACCAGACCCCCAAACATAAAGAATACCACAACAGTCACCACGTAAGGGAGACAGTAGTCCATCCTGGGCAACTAAGCAGACGAAAAATACTTATACAGGCCGCAATGGGGAAGAAACTACATACTCTCAGCCTGTGCATGAAAAAAACTTGCACTAGATCCCCAAAATACAGAGTGGAAACATACCCGATTCCACTCTGTGGAAAAATGTGATTGACCTCCGATAAGAGGCTCCCCTCCCGGCTTCGTGGGATCCAGTAGAACAACTCCCTATTCGTGAGGATGAACAAAATGATGGCAATGGCCCTTGCATGAGGATGAACAACTATACCTCTGCACGTGGACGAACTGACAATCGTGAGGAATCAACAAACCGTGGGGGTAACACGCAGTGGAGAGAATGCATGAGTGTTTCCTTACTAGTGGAGTGTGCGTTTAGGCAAGGACTAATAGTCCTACCATCCCACTCCCAAAAACAATAACTACCTCAACCACCAGCAGCAATTCTCAATGGAGGTGGTTGGGTGAGACAGGGTGGTGACACATGGCTTTTTCCCCCCATTGGCCAAGGTTTGAAAATTTCCCCACCCTTATCCTTGTGAATGTCATGCCGCTTCTCAATTTAGTTGCCGCGATCGTAGCTGGTCGAGTTCATTTTAATTAAAGATGCATATTTACATGATGCAGAAACTAAATATGTATGCTGCATGCTCTGATATACCATCGGTGACAATTTAAATATGAAACATATCATAACCATTCCATGGTGGGGCCTTGGCCTTTAGCTCCGCACCATGATCATTACAATATATACATCATGTACATTTAATGCAATGGGGTCAAAACCAGGGTGTTACACCATCCACAACATTAGGAAGCCAAGAAAGAGAATCCATGGAAGTCCAAGAGAACCCTCATGGTGTGAGAGAAATCAAAGGGATATCAAGCGGTGCAAGTCAAGGAGTGGAGGTCTGTTTAGGAAAATTATGGTTTTTTTCCTTTTGTTTTTATATTTGGATTCCCACTTGTTAATGTTCATATTATCCTTCCTTTGTTGTTCTTATCATTTTGGCTTATGTTACAGGTATGACGTTTCAAAAGAAGTAAAAATTAGAAATATGTCAAATGTTTCTTACATTGCTACCCCATATACATCTATGAAGCATCTTATAGCAGTTGCACAAGGTAAGCAAGAACAAGCACGTTCTGCAGCGCTGCCACACTCTGTTTTAATTGAATAAACTGAGAATTCTATTCCATTTATTTCCATTCCTTCACCAATCTGAGGGAGTAGTTTAGATCACAGTTCACCACTCCAACTTCACTTAGATGGTGATGAGGTAGAAGGATACAAAGGATGCCATTTCCCATACAGAATCAAGAATGGGAGAAGTAATATTTTTGGATCAAGTTTCAAAGCACTGCACATTCATCTTATTTTGTAAATAAATATATTTTATTACATCGATGGTAACAAATTGTCTTGTTCACGGGAGAATAGTAAGATGATGGTATGGTTTCATCTTATACTAAATAGTAGTAGTGAGTGCAGTTAGCAGTACGTTATTATGCAATTGTGGAGGTTAAATTATTTTATGTGATTTGTTCAATTTTTGTGGGTTACATGTTATGTGTTCAATTTCTGTGGGTCAGGGATTGAAGATGAGATGTTCAATTTTTGTGGGTCAGGGATTGAAGATGAGATGTTCAATCTCTATCCATCAGGGGTTGAAGATGAGATTTAACATGTTTAAGATGGTGTTTATCATAGTACAATTTTAGATTGGTAATACATGTTTTTTTCTTTCAGGTCTAAAATTATTGATTTTAGGTTTTAAACTCATTAATCTATTTAACTAGGTAATATATGTTTTTTCCATTCAATATTAAGGTTAAAATTAGATTGAATTCAGTTATAAACTCATTATCCCAATGATAGTGAGTTCTTCCACTCTTCCACTCAATATGAAGGCCAAAAAACCTAAGTTATAAACCCATACTTCAAGCATCAATTCACCAATTGTGTGTACGGATTATTAATAGATGTAGTTTTTATTTGTTATCATTAATTATTTTATGAAGTATGGTGATTTATGGATAGAAAGGATGCCATTGCCCATACAAAATTTAGAATTCCCATAGTTAATGTCCAGCAGTGGGGTTTTCCAAATATGATGTATCTGGAATCAAGTGAAGAAGGTAAAATAAGCTCGAAGCGAAAATCGGTTGGAGGGACACTTAGTGGGGATACAAAAGCAACAATTTCTAGGGACACTTTTGAAGGAATGCTAGAGATGATGTTAAGGATGAAGGAAAGTATTGAAAGAGAATCACATCATGCTATTGACTGTGCAAAATATAGCCTTGCTGGTGAGGTACACTTGATATCTATTATTTTCCAGTATGGTAAACAAGCAGCTAATTTTATTTTTGCTTACTGTGGTTTTTTCACTTTTTGGAAAATTAGTGATGACAATTTTCAAGGATTAGAGTGAAGAATGAATAACTTGCATGTGGATCATTTATGCATTCATAGAGACTTATGAGAATCCTATACATTGGGTATTTTTCCCTGCATTAACTTATTTGTCATTGCCTTTTTAGTGAGAACTTGAAAACTCTTACACATGGATGTGGATACTATATCAAAAGATCAAACTGGAATCTTCAACAAGATGCACAGTATCCCCTTCCATTCTTTACTACCCAATGGTTTCTTGTTGGCCATGGGATTTACCCATCATCCCTAGAATTGATTGTCTTGGAGAACAAAATATAGAAAGACTGCAAGACTACACTCACAGCCTAATATCTATAATTTTTTTTTTCTGAACCACTCTCCAATATTGATCTAGGTGAAACTCTTCCACCTATTCTGCATGATGACTTGCATTGATTTAGAGGCCAAAGTAGGATCCCTATGGATGATAGACCTCATTTTCCTCTTGCTCAAATTATGTCCTTTTTTGTTCAAATATTTTTTTAAGCTTATGTTCTTTTTGTTTGTTTATGTGTGAGGATGTTTTGTTTTGATCTTGTTAATTGGTACCTTGTAACATATAAGTATTTTTTCAAAGAGACAAAGGAAATATCATTGAAGAATCCTAGTTTACTAAACATGTTTTATTGCTTTAGTAGTTTGTCCTTTTGGATATATCTGAGATAATAACTCCACTCTGAAGTGGTAACTCCAGTCTGATAGCCTAAATCCATCCAATACCATCATAGAGGATATTTGTCAAGTTTATGTGCACTAATCCACCACTTCAAGTTTTATATAATGCAATATCGCTAGCATTTTTCCTCTCGACTGTATTGTTTTATACGCAAAACAAAGTACACTGACACAGAGCTAAAACAGTTAGTTTTAACTATATTTAACTCTCCTCTAGCTTAGCAACCTCCGCCAATTCTCAACACAAATCATTAGTGTCTCATTTATCTTGCGATTTACTTCTTAGAACTTTTAGTGTTAGTCACTAACACCTGATTTTCCACAAGACCTTGAATCCAAAGGAATTAGGAATGGCACTTAGGATCAAGGAATATGACCTCCAATACACCCTATCTCGGCTCTTAAGCCTATCACATTACACAAAGAATTATACCATAGCACCTTCTCCTTGCATATGACCATCACATTTCGACCACAGCCTTATCGCAATGGAGAAAAGGTATCTAGGCTATGAACTCCTCACATGCGATATGAAATCAACTGATTCCACGACACAATACCACAAAACCACTGTGGTATTCATCACACCACCAAGGTCATGGTATCTCATGTGCAATTCTGACTATGATGAGCCTCCTCCACCGTTGATTGTTAACCTTCTAATCCACTCCGTCAATTTTTTAAGCTCGTTAGCAAGATCTCTCCTCACCCTAGACGTGCTTGATGATGCACATCAATCATCGATTGACTGTGTAAAACCTGATGTTTCACCTCTACACACGAAATCAATGAATCTTCATCAATACTCAAAATATTTATTTAATAGCCAAGCAATGAAGTGGAGGGTAGGAGTCAAGCACTGAAGCTAAGATCCTAGAACTGCCTATTGGATTGAGTAACTAAAGCCCTAACTTATGAGACACGGTTGAATGATCAATCCAACTTGAAAGAGAAGCTAGTTGCTCCACTATCATACGCATACCTTATCTGGTGAAATAATAGGTGCAAGTCCTTGGTAACTTTGATGGCATATAAACGCTCCTCATAGCATGGCATCTTAGCCAAATATAATTCTATAAGACATATTTTGTATAATATACATATAAATCTTAATTGTACCTTTGCTGTCCAAATATTGTGCATTACAAAGATTAAAATCAAACTTTTGTTTCTCATGCTTATAGGTGGTTTATAGGGCTATTTGATACGTTGATTTAATATGAACAGTTATCCAGTAGTGGAATAGATCCTCAGATATATGGGGAACTCATTCCTTTATGGTGGAGGACCTTTTTATTCATACATGGTTCAAACCCCACTCCCATGCTCCGACATGTTGCTTGACTATCACATTGAGAAGGTCTTACTCTGTGCTCTACTCCATTCTTATACTATCCCATTTAGAAAAAACCTCTGCATCGAAAGGTGGGGGATTTGTCCCAAGACTACGAGGTGCTTTCCCTACCTGGGAGATCTTAATCTTTTTAGCATTAAATTCACATGGTTTTTGGGCACCCTAATCTTAGTATGTATTCTCAGATTTATTCCTTTCTTTTTGGATGCAATGTTTTGATGTAGATATCTAGAGATATGTTTCTGCTATGATTTCACAATTTAGTCTTAACTTATACTAAATACATCCATATGGTTTTCTCTATAGAAAGAAGGTCTTCTTTGGTTAAGTTTCCCAGCTCTAGGTCTTATCCTTTTTAACTCCATAGACACAACCAATAAGATTATTCACTAGAGATCTATGATGGTGCTATCTCTACAACCTCACACTGTTGTGGATATTCCTTCATTCAGTTATCCAGTCGATCAATAGGATCACAAGACATACTTTAACTAAGAAATTTCCTTCGAACTCTATCAATGAGACTGATGAACAATTGGCCTTTGTGCATTAGATTAAGCTTCTACCTGTAAAACTCATAATGTATGTAAATGAAATTCCACCAATTGACTTGGATTTAAATTAATTCAATCATATAATGTAAATGAATTTCCCTCCCAATGACTAGAGACTTAATCTAAACTGATTCTGTGTACAATTTAAACATACAATTTGCATATATCCGTGTAAAATATAACTCAATGAACTCAAAGAAACCCAGGCATACGAGCTTATCCTTATAGGTCTGCATACAGGCTTATCCTTCTAGGTCCCATTGACTAGAAACTAAAAAAAACAGCCTGCAAGAAAACCTAGATCCTTCTAGGTCCGCTTCAAAAGCATAGACTACATTTGTAACTTCCATTAAAAAATATAAAGAGGACCCTATAATGGAAATTAAAATTCCATTATAGAATTGTATATTAATCCATTTTATGATAAAATACCTTTCCAGCATATAGCTTCCTTGATGTGCTCATCACAAATATCCAGAGTGATTCTCCATTCCCTTCAACGGTGTCACTCCTTTCGGTAGTGTCAACCAAAAAAAATGTTGTTTCCAACAAAATGTGTTGTCCAAACCAACCCAAAAACACACAAAAAACAACTAACACTTTTTTGGCAAATGCTTGGTATAACAAAGAATACAAAGTTGCAAGGAGATCATACAAACAGAAACCTACCAGTGTCAACCTCAAGAGGTATAAACTTATTGTAAAAGCTAAAACAAATCTCTTTGTGCAAAAGAAACAAGAAAGATTTGATCAGCATGGAAAGGAGGAACCCAATAGAATTCTAGAAGGAGTTGGGTGCAAAAATCAGAGCAGGAAAATAACATTTTGAAATAGTAATGGTTTTCTTTTGTGGGTGTAAGGTATACTTCATGTTACTTAAATATTGTAAATTCTACATCATTACGATAATAGTATTAAATTTGTAGGGGTAGTTTAATGAACTGACATCTACTTAAGGCAGTAGGAACTGATATATATGTTTCAGTGGTCCCTCCTATAAATTTAAAATTTGCACATAATACTAGTTCCAGTGTTTGATTCAGTTTTTTTGAAAGTCCTCCTCTAAAATCCATTTCCAGCAATATTTTCACTACTCTTATATCAATTTTTGAATGGAACCCTGCTAATATGAATTTCCCTATATTATCCCCTATAATTTTCAAAATGGCCCCACTTCACATTTCCATTGGTAAACCTGGAAGTTTGACCCATATAGGATGACTAAATTGGTTTTTTCTTTGGGAAAACCTAGGTTTCAACCTCCTGATATCCAGAAATGAGGGACCCCAGAACCATTTTTTGGGTAATGTCTTCTCTACATCTGTGAGTCTAGCTGAAGTACGAATGCAACCAGCCTCAATCATGTTTGGTATTTTAGCATGTAGTCCAGTATCTCCATCTAATTTTGTTTTGTCCACCTCTTCGACCCTCCTGGTGAAACAAATTTCCCCATAAAGCGATTAGTTAAGGTGAAATTCATAAGGCTGTAATATCTTGCAGCCCTACATCTTCCCCCACCACTAAGATAACCTTCTCCTTTCACTTATTTACACACTTCTTGTGAGAATGCTTTCCACAAAGTGAGGTCTAGTTTTTCCCTTTAGTACATATAATCTCGAGGTCATTTCCAGCTAGTTCTTCCCATGTAAACACACCAAATACTAAACCTTATGTTCTATCGTCATTTAGAGACTTGCATCTCTGCTGGTTCATTTTTATGTGCTAATGAGTGAATTGGAGCATTAGATTGTGATGGGATGGGCCTCGCTCCTAGATCATCATCGACAGATCACTATAATGGTGACATGCATTGACCTTAGACAAGTACCAATTTGGCATACCATAGGTTCTTTTCACAGTTAACACTTGTACCTTATTTTTTGACAAGCCACGACTCTTAAAATTTGGTTTGTCCTTCTCCAAATTTAGAGGTTTATCTATTACACAGTACTTACTAAAGGATTTGAATCCCTTTCAAGCTTCCATTAGCTCTTCCCTACACACAAAAATAAACTTTTGAAGAGACTCATTTTCTGCTTCAGAGTAGTTGACCCATTCTTCTTCCATCTTTCTCAGACCCCTTTCTCACAATCTCTGAACTCCATATTTTTGACTTGTTACAACTTCATGTATTTCATTATATGCCATGTTTAGAGAACCAGATTCGAAATCTCTAGGAGTTTTGTCTGGAATAAGGGGTCTTGTATTGTGTATAGACTCTGCATACCACTGGGGTTACTTGCTTTCTAATATGGTTAAATGAATACATAAAATCTTAGAATTACTGGGAAAGTGTTGGGGTTCATCATGGATTCTCACTTCTTGGTTGAAGCTGCAGATGAGTGTCTTGTTTCATGGGCTGTAATATTTCTCATTCATGGAATAGCATGTATATTTCTTATACTTGGTATATTTTTTAAAACTTTTGTTGTTTTTAGTTTATTTCACTATTTTGATTGGAAGAGTTACTCTCATCCATACTCAGTTGTAGCATGGACTAGTATTCTCTAGGTGTTATGAATTTCTGGCAAGAATGGTATCCTTTTAGTCTGTAATGTTACTCTTTCTAATTTGAACATTGTGGCTGAGGTGGTAAATACTAAAAACCCATAATTTATCTGTTGTAAATTGTACTTTTGGGCTTTGGTCTGGTGGTCGATACAGTTCTTCACTGCAGTAAAGACCAGTTCAAACCTAGGAAATACAGTTCATCACCGTCGTAAATACCTAGGTTCAAATCTAGGAAGGTATAGAGCTCTAGAAATTAAGTTATCCTGGAGTCTCACAACATTTCATATGCAACATTCATTCAAAAAATAGAGTGGAAATTGTTTGTTTCATTTATTCAATAGTCATGAGAAACAAATGTTTGAAAGGATTTTGTTAAATTATGCGATTTTCAAGATATGCCAGAGATGATATGAAACAACTCTGGAAAAACTTGTAGTGATGGTGATCACCAAATAAGTAAAGAAGCAGTTGAACACAAGTTTAAAGAAACTATTTTAGACCTGTATTCTTCAATTTATGATGTAACAAAACTCATTTGATATATAGTTTGACATTGCAATGATTTGTTTTCAGGGTAAATCTTTTGAATAGGATTGTTAATTGTTAGCTATGTATCAGGTCAATTACTTATGATCAGGGTTGCAATTATGATGAGAGTTTTGAGTTTAATTTGTCAACTACTTGGATATCATTTTTCTACAATGGATCCACTACAACTTGTGTTTTATTTGGAGTTTATAATATTTCACTAGGCTAAAGTATTTCTTAGAAGGGATCCTGAAATAGTTGTCCATAATTGAACTTCCACTTTGAAATTGCGCAATGGACACATAAGAATATGGAAATGACTCTTTTGACAAAAAAATATATAGACCACATATATTTTCTTGCAATGGGATATTACAAATTACATACCAATATCAAATTTGTCTTCAAACTTAGAATGACCACCTGTTCCAACACTTTGGATAACTTTTTTGGAGAGAACACGGAGGATGGAGAAAAGGTAGGAGGTAGGCTTCTTGGTGCCTAGGCAAGTTGGTGGCGGTCCAATAGTAACTTTTCAAGATGGTTCCTACTCCTCCTTGTGGGGAGAGGGACCGTGGAAGGAATGAAATAGTGGAGGCAGAGTCAGTTATCTCGAGAAAAGAAAATGACAAAGTAAAATGAGTAATCAATGCTTAGATTTCACCCAAAGATGGGGAAGGTTGCAGTAGAACCAGAAAGGAAGAAATTAACAATCAGGGGATAATATGGACAGGACAATGTGTCCCAAAATCCAATATGGTACCAAGACTGCAGATCAAATCCAAAAGAGTCAGGGAGGACATTCAATACATGAAATAAAGGGCACTCATAGGAAAATTTGTGGGGATCTGGCCCATAGAAAAGACTCTGGTATGGTGGATCAACTCAACATGTAAACCCCAAGGACACTATGATATCCAACTAGGTTATTCACCATAATTTTCTTCAATGAAGAGGACAGAACAAAAATATTCGATAATGGTCCCTACTTCTACAATTTAGTGGGCCTCTTCTTAAGGCCATGGAAACAAAGATTCGACCCTAACAAGGAAAATCTGACAATAGATCCTATTTGGATAAGAATGTATTCCCTCCCAATGGAATAATGGAAGGAAGAAATCTTGATGGACATAGGGAACACCTTGGGAAACTTCATCAAAGTCTCCGAGCAAACCAGACAGATGAAATACATATCGTATGCCAGAATATGTATCTATCTTGATATTTCTAGAGACTTGCCGGATGGAATAGAGTTAAATTGGGAAGATGAGGAATGGTTTCAGGCCATATATTACGAGTAGATCACATTCTGTTGTAGAATATGCCATGAACATGGGAACCTATTCAGATACTGTCCCCAAAACAAAAGACTAGGAGGGAAGAAAGATCAAGAAATTCAGGATGCAAAGGGGTTCACCAAAATTCAAAACAAAAAGTGGCAAGTGAGGAAGATCTCAGGGCCAGAAGTACAGAAAAAAGTGCAGACCCAGAACTGATTCGAGACCCTTAAGGAAGATCAGACAAAAGATAGAGTCGACACTCAGGTAGACTCAATGAAGGACAAACTCCAAGAAAAACAACAAGAGGAACAGGACAAAGATACCCAAGGAATTGGTAAGATTATTGTTAACCCAAAAAATCCCTCACTAAGCTCTCCATGACCTACACCACCCAAGGACACCACTTCACGACCCTCCATTATACCCCCACACCCTCAAAAATGCTTAAGGATGAAGAAAAGGGCTTAAAACCCCCAAAAAGGATCCTAAAATACTCTCCTAGGAGCTAAATCCCCCAAAAGGGGCTAAAACCCTAAAAGGAGCTAAAATTAGGGTAGAAGGGGATAAAAGCCCAAAAAAGGGGCTAAATCTCAGACCAAGGGCTTAAAACTCCAAAAAAGCTATAAAAGGAGGGTGGGGGGTCACTCTCAAAACACTTCTCCCTTCCATACTGTTATGCTACCCGTGGATGCCTTGAGACCCTTTGTCTCTTAAGCCACCCACATTCCCTCTCCTCCATCTCCATTGAGCCACAACTCCCCCATCCAAGAGAGGTACTTCTTCAAGCTAAGGCATGGTGTCCCATTCCACCCAAAGAGAAGGTATCGCTTGTTATTTGTTGTATTTGCTTAGTAATTTCCTTGCTTTCTAATCCATAGTTTCATTCTCGCTTTTCTTTTCAGCATTTTTCCAAGAAGGAAACTACCCTTCTGTCCTATAGACAGAAGGGATCCATTCCTACCCCTATAGCAAGGATAAATCCCTACTACAGAACTGGCGACCATACCAGGTCGATACCACAAGATCCCTGGTCCAGATTTTTAAAATTTCAAGTTTTTTAATTTTTGCCCTAGTTTTTAAAATTTCATGTCAAATTCAGTTTAGATCTAGTTTATTTCCAGTTATTAGTGTTGTTGAAGCCTCTGCTAGGAAAATTCAAGTCAATTTGTCCATAGTACAGGTTACTGTCGGTCGGATCTGACTCAGGATCAGAAAAACCCAAAATCCAGGGTAGGTCGCACTTATCGGGCCTAAATAGGGGATGAGGGCACACTTAATGGCCTAACAGGAATTCCCAGGGCGCACTTAATCCCCTGAAATATGTGACTTCACTCTAAAACACAGACTACGACTGTCTATGAAATCTGTGTGACCCCCTCGCTTGTTTCTGAAAAAAATTTGTGACCCCCTTGCCAAATTTGATCAGAAATGTGCAGTCTATCAATAAGAGGTTCAATTTCAGTTTAATAGGGGTTGAATTTCAGTTTAATAGGGACTGTCAGTGTGGCTCAGCCACCTCTATCCAGCATACTAGTTTAATTTTAGTTGTTGTTTTAATTTCCTGTAATTGCATCAACAAACAAAGTGTAAATTCAAAGTAAATTTTAATGGCTTAATTAAATGAATGTAGCTTAACTAAAATAAACCTAAAACTAACTGTATTGTTTACCCTTCCTCCTCTACCTAGTCATCACCCTCTAAGGTATTCTGGGATACGACAAAGGGTAAGCTCATATAGACCTAGGCCCTTCATTGAATATTTTTCTAAACCATTAAAACCGGATGACCTAGAAGGTAGAGGGGGTAGAGAAGGAGGGATTCTCACGGTCCTAAGAGTCCTCCCTATTGACCAACCTTGCATCCGAGAGGTTACTTGTGGATCTATGGATGGGATTAGTCCCATTGTGTTGAGAGCCCAACACCTTCTCTTGGTTGAAGAGGAATATCAGTGTGAGGTAGTCATCTAGTTAGGCCATAAACATTCAGGTTTAAAAACTGTATTGGTTTACAAATTTCTGATTATTCATTGCATTCCAAATAATTATATGAACACTGCCAAAATATGATGAATTCATAAACCATTTGCAACTAACAAATACGAAAAAGGTAGACAAACAAACACACCATACCAAGTAATCAACCCAACTCAGTTCATGACGCTGAGAGAGCCTTAAAATTTATCAGTTTACACTAAGTTCAATCAAATTTGTAGTCTTTGAGGACATAAGTCCCTAACTGCTTCAACCGTGGGAAGTACTTGGGCTCTGCCCAGAAACTCATTGTGAGGAGTACCATGGGAACCCCAAATTAGCTGGCCACTGAGAGGAATCGCCAAGAAAAATGGGCAATGACTCCTTCCGATTGAGTAGAAATGCCTATGAGGAAAAAGCCAAGCATTGTCTTCTGGCAGTATTAGTGGCCGAGTGACCACCTACAGCCAATAGGAAGCCACTGAAACCGGGGTCCAAGAATCCCCTCCCATCACTTTGATAAACATCTAACATAATTGATCCCCCATGCTCTTCCTCACACCTAAGAGGTGAACCACCACCATTCGAAATATTGAAACGACACCATCGAGCCTATTCTCGATGACCTCACACACCATTAGAAGGACACACAACCTCTGATTCAGATTCATACCCGTATTAGTCTAAACCAGACCTCCATACTGCACCATCAAGCCCCATGGCTAGTGCAAACTTGGATCCATTTTCCAGCATAGCCATAGCAAGTGGACCCATGTACACACCACAACTTGTCACCAACAACCCTATAGGTGGCCTAAGCATAGTCATGAAAACTGTCATCAGTCAGCTACCACCACCCATAGTGACCAGCCAAGCTGGCCCATCTGCAACACACAAGGGTAGTGGCCCCTCCACCTACACTACCCCTCGTGCCACACAGGGGGGAAATGGACCTTCCACTTACATTGCCCCTACTGTCATACATAGGGGAGATTTCCCCATCACCCATACTGTCCCCCCCACAAAACTTGGGGGCATTGGCCCATCCACAATGGTTCCACCGCAAGTACCCCCAACTATGTAGATGCATTATGCACCTACAAATCCCGCCACCATCGCAGGCCCATCCCACATCAACTTGGGGTCAAACCTTCCTTTCATGGCTCGTCTTAACTTTCCTGATTTGGCACGGTTAACAAACGACGCAATCTGCCACCAAGATTTCTGGCCACCCATACCAACCAAGCTGCCATCAGACATTCCCAAGTTTGAAGGAAAAGCAGGGGAATGTCCACAAAACCACATAATGACATTCCATCTATGGTGCTCGTCAAACAACATCGTAGATGATTCCATCAAACAGAGGCTATTGCAATGCACCCTCACAGGTGTTGCGACTAAATGGTACATTGAGCTACCACAAGCCAAATACCCTGATTTCAACTCCCTAGCCTTCATGTTCCTACAGTATTTCCAACTCCCCGTTAGATATGACGAGCGGGTGGAGATCTTGTTATCCTGTGGTCAAAACACTGCCACTCATATAACTGACCATATCTATGAGTGGTGGCGACGCCATAGCCTATGTAAAATCCAACTTGATGATATGATCTTCTTGGATTGGTTCCTTAAGACCTTGCTCCCACCCATAGCAAAGGACGTCACATCCGAACGTCCCCAATCCAAATAAGAGGCAATACTGAAAGCTCAATAGCTTGACCTCATCTATGCTCAGTCTGGATACCTGTACACCATCATCCCAGACGCTCCCTATGTAGGCACCTCCTACCGTGATGCATCGGGGGCATACCATGCTGCAGATGGAATCATAGGATCAGTCTCCCAACAACCACAACACCGACCGACACCACCTGCAGTTCCATCACAACTAAGCAACACTGCTAATGTTGCTTACCAAAACCAAGCTCCGTACTATGCTAGAATGATGTCCCAGTCCGGAGCAATAACTTCCTACGCAAGCTCTCCATGACCTACACCACCCAAGGACACCACTTCACGACCCTCCATTAGACCCCCACGCTCTAAAAAATGCTTAAGGATGAAGAAAAGGGCTTAAAACCCCCAAAACAGAGCCTAAAATACTCTCCTAGAAGCTAAATCCCCCCAAAAGGGGCTAAAATCCTAAAAGGAGGTAAAAATAGGGAGGAAGGGGCTAAAAGCCCAAAAAATGGGCTAAAGCCCGGACCAAGGGCTTAAAACCCTAAAACCCCAAAAAAACTATAAAAGGAGGGTGGGGGTTCACTCTCAAAACAATTCTCCCTTGCATACTGTTATGCTACCCATGGATGCCTTAAGACCCTTTGTCTCTCAAGCCACCCACACTCCCTCTCCTCCATCTTCATTGAGCCATAGCTCCCCCATCCAAGAGAGGTGCTTCTTCAAGCTAGGGCATGGTGGCCCATTCCACCCAAAGAGAAGGTATAGCTTGTTATTTGTTGTATTTTCTTAGTAATTTCTTTGCTTTCTAATCCATAGTTTCATTCCCATTTTTCTTTTCAGCATTTTTCCAAGTAGGAACCTACCCTTCTGTCCTATAGACAAAAGGGATCCATTCCTACCCCTGTAGCAAGGATAAATCATTGCTACACCTTCAGGCCATGGCTTGGCCTACATGGCAGTATGTAGGGAAAATGTCCACATTTGAGGCACCAACTCCCACTCAAATATACTATGCACCTCCAGTGCAAGTCTTTCAAGCCCCCACCCTCGCCCCACCAGCTCCATTGGGACAAGTGTTCGCACAACAAAACCGTCCCAACTAGCCTGCCCCCAACAACCAACAAGGGAAAGCTAGAAATAATCAGCCCCAAAACCAAGGCAACAACCAACCACAGGGAGGTGGTCAACAACTGAACCCTCCCAACACTGTCGTAGAAAATCGGCCAGCCCAAAACCCCCCACGACCAAATGCACCAAGACGCAATCCATCATTGCACACAAAGCAACCGTGCACACTCTGTGATGTTTATGGGCACTACACATTCGAGTGTCCCCTCATGGGTCGAGCTAAGCAGGACATTCAGAATGAGGTTCAATAGGCCACCAACGCTGCAAATCAAGCACAACCCAACCTGGCACCATAAGGACCTCCTCCTATGGTGCTTCAAAACCCACTACCGGTCCAAGGATTGGTGGTAACCGCTCCCCCTCCCCAATCCAATCCCAATGTTCTGGGGGCACCTCCCATGGTAGAAATAGGTGTTCACCACCTGCTAGCCATGACGACTGAAGAAGTCAACTTACAAACTAGATGGAATCAGTACGGTACCACCACCAAACCCGCTGACACATCAATGGCATCAACATCCAAAACAGTGAACCTACCTCTTCAGTTACCCCCATTCCTGTGCCCCCCCCCCATATGCAGGATTTCCAATAATGCCACGGATAGAGTTGCAGTCAGCTATAGCATTGTGGATGATTTGGCCCAAACCCCAACTGCCATGTCCGCTCTTGAGGTACTGAAAATGTGCCCAACACAATGGAAAGCCTTACTAGCTGCCCTTGGG
This sequence comes from Pseudotsuga menziesii, assembly GCA_001517045.1. Taxonomy (NCBI): domain Eukaryota; kingdom Viridiplantae; phylum Streptophyta; class Pinopsida; order Pinales; family Pinaceae; genus Pseudotsuga; species Pseudotsuga menziesii. The sequence goes on from LPNX011088607.1 coordinate 557,655, forward strand.
GCAGTAGACCCCTTTGAATCCAATTTGATCACATTCGACACGGAGAATGGAGAACCAGGCATGCCATCGACCATCGCCTTTCAAATCTCGGTGTCCATCCGAAATTTGGTTGTGCACCGGTGCATAGTGGATGAGGGGGAATCCACGTTCGTTATGTTGAACTTGGTTTGGCAGAAACTTGGATCACCAATTCTGCAATAGTCCTCCAAAAATCTACGAGCTTATGATGGACATCCCACTAAATCCCAAGGAATCCTCCCCCATGTCCCCATCACATTAGCCAGTAAGACAGTGCTGATCGACATAGAGGTCGTCAATGCTCAATTGGACTATAAACTTCTCCTCGGAAGAAGCTATATGTACACCATGAGAGCGGTTGCATCAAGTGTCTTTCATCTCATGATGTTCCCTCGCGAAGGGAATATTATGACAGTTGATCAACTCACTTATCATGATCCCTAAGTGTTAACGACACCTGCCAACATTATCCCTACCATCACCACCATTGAGCCACAAGGGGCGACCACACATGCTAATGTAGTCCCTACAATCAACATTATGGTTGACAATACACCAGCCTCCCCATTGTTGAATGTGGGCCCTGGTTTTTTTGCTGTTACCACCTTGATAGCTCCTTTCCCATTAGTGTCACCACCACCGACACAAAATGAAACTGTGGACTTGTGCATGGTCTCATCAAGCACCGCTGCACCCAAACAACAACCGCAATAGAAGCCCCAACCACAACCACAACATCATCCGCAGCCGCAGCCCCAACCAAAACCACAACATCATCCACAGTCGCAGCCCCAACCACAACCACAACATCGTCCATAGCCACAACACCAATAGTAGCCACAACATCACCAGTAGTAGAAGCACTATGCGCAACCGCAATCACAACCACATCCCCACATGCAACCAGCAGGGAGTTATCTGGGCTCATATCCAGTCCATACAATTCCCTTCCTCTTTCCCCCACTTGCTGTCATGAGCAAACCAGTAATGGCCACCTTAAGCTTACCCAACTTTACATTGGGGATTCTTGTGTGGTATCTTGATCCATCGGCTCAGCCAGCCATGCCCCAGTTTGTTTTAACCCCAGTGCAACCCATCGTGGTCGAGTCTCACCCTCCACCCGGTCCGCAAAAGCCAACCGCTACACCCACACTACCCCACCTGAAAAGAGCTAGGGCCTAGAACACCAAAGCTACCGTAGAGCCACGACAAGTCCCACCTTGCACCGTCTGCGAGCAACAGGGCCACCCAACTCAGAATTTCCCTAAAATCCTAATGATCTGTGCACATTTATATGCCATGGATAAAAACGAAAACATCCCCGTGGTTGAACTCCCAACCGCACCAATAATCAGGAACAAGGCATTGAGAACAAACCATGCTTGCACTCTTTGTGGCTTGTATGTACATTACTCTCACCATTGCCAAGACTTTCTCGAATTTCGAATGGCTCTAGCTAACCTCTGTGAACATTCCCTTGAGTCTGAAATCACCTTGATCGAAGAAGTACACCCCCAACCGCCTTCTTCAGACACCATGTCCATCTACATGATGTCCATTTCAAATGACCCACTTATCTCCATCAACGGTCCATCAAACTTGTCTCTTCATTTCTTCAGCAACGATGAGGAGATACTTGAAGATCTAACCACCCTGGAATACCCATGGGATGACATGAACCATCGCTCATTCTTCCTCCCCAAAGAACTTGTTTCGCAGTCTAACCAGTTTTCCATGGAGACCAAATATTTCATCCATGGGAAGGTCGACTATTTCAAGAACCCCATCCCAGCACCAAATTCATTTGAAGAAGGGAATATGGTGAACATTTCACCAACCATTAAAATCAACATCTCAACCAATTCTGAGATTGTTGAAGAAATCATGCTGGGGGCATCCTGCTCCCTGGAAGAGGTCGATGCCTACAAAGCTCTCTTCCAAGAATTTTGTGACATCTTCGCTTGGTCTTACACTGAAATGCCCGGCCTAGATCCATCCATCATGGAACATCACATCAACACATGGACCGATGTGGCACCCGTACGCTAAAAATTAATGGCCAACCCATCCATCCAAAGTGGCTACAGTTAAAGCTGAGATAGAGAAGCTGTGCACAGTCGGCTTCATTGCATACACCACTTGGGTTTCTAATCATGTTCCCATGAATAAAAAATAGGGTACCATCCACGTTTGCACTGAATTTCATGACCTTAATGGGGCATGTCCCAAAGACAAATTCCCCACACCTTTCATCAATCAGATTATCGATGCATTCGCCAGACATGAATCCTTTACCTTCATGGACGGATTTTCCATATATAACCAAATCCAAATCTGGAAAGAAGACTGTTACAAGACAACATTCACAACCTCGTGGGGCACATTCACATATTGAGTCATTCCCTTTGGAATAAAAAATGTTGGAGCCACCTTCTAGCGCGCCATGACACACTGCTTCCGCGACCTCGTTCACATTATGTTGGTTTGTCTCAACAACCTCATCGCACAGTCGCAGAAGCAAACACAACACAAAATGACCTGCAACAAGTCCTCCTACGATGTTGCAAGTATGGAATCCACTTGAACCCTTTCAAGTGTGTTTTCTGTGTCCCCACGGGCCATCTACAAGGATTCATCGTGTCACACAAAGGAATGATCGCTGATCCCTGGAAAGTCCAAACGACTTTCCCCCTAACGTCACCCCTTTGAGTGACAACGTTACAACTGGTATGATAGTCTTTCCATTTTATTTTTTTTACACATTTTTTTAAAAATGAAGTATTATGTATCATTTCCTCTCATTGCTTCATATGGAGCACACCTCAAATTGGTATGTGGGATTCATAGATGGAGCAAGAAGATGGTCTCCGAACCTAGCCTCGACTGCATAGGTCATCTACTCCCCATTGCACAAGTTGATCCAAATCGACGGAATATGCGTGGGCACCGCAACCAACAACCATGCTTAATATGATGGTTTCAATAGCCTCTTGGCCTCCATTCTTTAGTTAGGCATTCACCATCTCGATGTCTTCTTAGACTCCCAGCTGCTTGTTTCTCAGTTGAACAACCACTATCGAGTACGTGATCCTTGCCTCTTTAGAAAGTACCTGTGCACTAAACAGATGGTTAGACATTTGAATCCATCACATTCACACATGTTCCCAGAAACCTCAATAGTGTCACAGATCAAATGGCTAATGATATTCTAAATTGGCACATCCACAACCACATATAGGAAACATACAACCATAAAATCATGCATAACTATGTCCAAAAATGCACACACAAGTGTAATAATATAGACATTTGCATTCCACATCATCATAAAAAGACTCACATAATAAAAGCGCGTCCACGTGTGTCAAAAATATATACAGATAAATAGATAAGTCGCATGTCCAAAACATGTCCAATACAAAATGAGAAGCCACATATGCTCTCTCAATAGGATATACATAGCGAAACAAAAACTCCTAAGTGCACCAACGCACTAGGGGAAACACCATCAGCTGCTAATTCAAAGTCACCCAGAACCGGTTCGAGAAACCTCTCACACCTCTAGGCTCAAATATATATCTCTTTATGAGACCATTGTCTCATGTTTAATAAATTAATTTCAGGACCATTTCCCACAAGTCACCTTGATTTACAAGCCATGACATGACGATGCGAGTGTCTACAGACTTGTACTTGTATCACATTTCCCGATCACTACTCATGCGAGTTCTTGGGCCACTACCCATTAAGGAATGCTATTTTTTACTTTTATTTTGTATTTTAACACATAGTTGTCTCTCCCATCCACTGCACCTTACGCGAACTTTTGGACCATTTTCCACAAAAAGATTTATTTTTCTTGCATGTATTTGGCAGAGAAATACCCCCGAACTTGCACTCACATTGCATGTAGTCAAGTACATCCACCACAACACACACACATGCTCTCCTAGCCTCTGTTTGAGAGCCACCTCGGTTTGCGTGCCTCCATCGTACCGACTCGCGAGCCTCTGTCGTGATCTATCCATAGCATGTATTGGTATGTTTGAGAGCCTTCTGCTCCATCCATACTGCGTGGATGAGCTTTGGACCTCTGTCCACCATCCCAACATGGAGTACTGCCTGTGCCACCGCAATCGGTTGACCACACTAGAGTTTCATTTAAGCTCTTTTTTGACTCCTTAAAAAAATGAAAAGATAGTTGAGCGTAGCTACTTCCTTTCTCGCTTACTAAAGTATAGGAAAGGCTGTCTACATCATCGCGTTTACCTCCTTTTGGGGGCCATGTAGACCATCAATTGAAAAGGACCTCCTTGGCATATTCAATCCAAGACCGTTCCCCTCTGCATACTTTTATGCTTTCTCGGGCAGAGGGGCCACACTTTATGAAAAAGCTCAGCACGAGTTGTCGTTAAGCTCTTTTCCAGCCTTGTCTTCAAGAAAATATTTTCGAGCAAGCTTCGTTTCATTCATGCTCGTAAAAGTATCTGAATGACCATCTAGACAGTATAGGTTTACCCTTTTTCGGCCTAATTGGACTACCAATGGTAAAGAAGTCTCTCATCCCCTCTAGCATGGGCAAGCTCTCCTATGTATACTTTTATCCATTTTTGGGCACAAGAGACTATCAATGAAAAACATCCTCCACTGGAGTCTTCTTCGGACTTTCAGACTCTCTAAAATTGAAAGCACCATCGAGCATTTACCTTCTTGTGCTCGCCAAAAATCCACGAGATCATACCATAAGTGTGTCCCTAGACACCACCCCACAGAAAACAATTTGGCAACATTCCCACATTGGGTTGCCTTTGTTCAAAGTACTCTTCAATGTGTCTTCCTTGGATCCCATGAATTTCAAAAGTGTCTACCTCCTCCAAGCATTTCCCATCTGCCGCTGACATTCTCGGTATTACAGCTATGATCCCATTCCCATTAGTCAGTTTCATTTACTGCTTGGTCCTCCCTACCATCATACTCTGAACAAAGGAAGTTTGAGTCTACCACACTCCCCCTACTCCTCTTCAATTCTTTCCCTCCCCCCCCCATTTAGTGGGTCAGTCTGCAGATTGTCTCACACCTTTCGTTTATTTCCCTTGCGCTCGTGGTCAAGGAAACATCATTTCCTTTACTAGTGGTAGGTCTCCCTCTGTCAATGACAACACATATATTCCAGAGGATAGATCCATAGGTCCTTGTACCTTAGTTTCATTAACATCATGGATGAGTTCCTTGGACCACTTGAGAGGAGTCCCTAGTGCCTCTTGGGATGGTTGTTTCTCACGTGCTCGACTCCAACTACATCATCGCACCATTGAGATTCGTATAGGGTTTGGTCTGCATAGTACTTGGTCGAAGACCCCGAATGTCACCTGAATCTAGCACATGGATGAGTCTACTTGAGGGACCTAAACAGGTTATGTCCCTTGTGATTTCCAGGTTGCAATGGAGACAGTGTTCAGAAGCCCCAACAGTGCTTCAATATAACTTTACGATTGATGCAACATACTTGTACCACATAGACTCTAAGCCTCAATCAGCGAGTCCATATAGCTATGTACCGTTCCAAATCCAACACACCATCAGTCATTAAGATATATCATTCTATGAGAATGTCATGGGTCCAATGTACCAGATCAGTATTGTATTCAGCCTCACATTGAGGCAACCATTATTGTATCATCAGTTGTATATGATCGGCTCTTGTATTTTAGAGCATAGATCAAATTAGTTTTTTGACATTGTCATGAGCATGGGGATTCCTGCCTCGTCCATATACATGTCACACATTATTTGTATCTCACCCATTGATGGGAACCATATTAATACAAAAACCAAAATCTACCATGCCCCAGCCCCGAAAGCACCACCTCTACGCAGCAAATCCTATGATGTCCGTCGGCCATACGATGAGCTCCTACCCTCACACATAAGGGGGGAATTTGTTAACCCAAAAAATCCCTCACTAATCTCTCCATGACCTACACCACCCAAGGACACCACTTCACGACCCTCCATTAGACCCCCACACCCTAAAAAATGCTTAACGATGAAGAAAAGGGCTTAGAAACCCCAAAAAGGAGCCTAAAATACTCTCCTATGAGCTAAAGCCCCCAAAAAGCGGCTAAAACCCTAAAAGGAGATAAAATTAGTGTGGAAGGGGCTAAAAGCCCAAAAAAGGGGCTAAAGTCCGAACCAAGGGCTTAAAACCCTAAAACCCCAAAAAAGCTATAAAAGGAGGGTGGGGGGTCACTCTCAAAAGACTTCCCCCTTGCATACTGTTATGCTGCCCATGGATGCATTGAGACCCTTTATCTCTCAACCCACCCACACTCCCTCTCCTCCATCTCCTTTGAGCCATAGCTCCCCCATCCAAGAGAGGTGCTTCTTTAAGCTAGGGCATGGTGGCCCATTCCACCCAAAGAGAAGGTATAGCTTGTTATTTGTTGTATTTTCTTAGTAATTTCTTTGCTTTCTAATCCATAGTTTCATTCTCGCTTTTTTTTCAGCATTTTTCCAAGTAGGAACCTACCCTTCTGTCCTATAGATAAAAGGGAGCCATTCCTTCCCCTGTAGCAAGGAGAAATCCCTACTACAGAACTAAGCTCTCCATGACCTACATTACCCAAGGACACCAATTCACGACCCTCCATTAGACCCCCACACCCTCAAAAATGCTTAAGGATGAAGAAAAGGGCTTAAAAACCCCAAAAAGGAGCCTAAAATACTCTCTTAGGAGCTAAATCCCCCAAAAAGGGGCTAAAACCCTAAAAGGAGCTAAAATTAGGTTAGAAGGGGCTAAAATCCCATAAAATGGGCTAAAGCCTTGACCAAGGGCTTAAATTCCTAAAACCCCAAAAAAGCTATAAAAGGAGGGTGGGGGGTCACTCTCAAAACACTTCTCCCTTGCATACTGTTATGTTGCTTGTGGATGCCTTGAGACCCTTGTCTCTCAAGCAACCCACACTTCCTCTCCTTCATCTCCATTGAGCCATAGCTTCCCCATCCAAGAGAGAGAGGTGCTTCTTCAAGCCAGGGCATGGTGGCCCAATTCCATCAAAGAGAAGGTATACCAATGTTGTTTCTTGCATTTGCTTTAGTGTTTTGTGGTTTTTTGCTAACTCATTTCTGTTTGCAGGTTTGTGTATAACATGTTTTTGCAAGTTTCTAGTTTCTAACATTTGTTTGCAGGTTATTGGAAGCGGAACCCTAACCCATTGTTTGGAGAGGGGTTCTCCATCATTTCTCTTCTTTATGTTCTTTATTTTATTTATGTCAAGTTTTATTCCATTTTTTCTTTTAGTCTTTCCACAAGTAGGAAACTACCCTTCTGTCCTATAGACAGAAGGGAGCCATTCCTGCCCCTATAGGAAGGAGAAATCCCTGCCACAATTATAACCCCAAAATATAATCTTGGCACTAAGAAAACTAACCCGGTTCCCCTTCTACAAAGCCAACCAAAGGAAACCTAGAAAGATTCAGGAACTATGGAAGTAGTCTCAGAAGACATGGAAATAAGCAACCTAGACCTTGATAGAATGGAAGTGGCCTGCTCAGATAAAGATCCAGCTATGATCCCCCCTCAGCAGGTGTCCCTCCTGGAGAAAGCCATCATTAAAGATAAAAACGCAAGCTCCCTCAGGGTAGTGGCTGAATCCCTCAAAGCCACCGAAGGTAAGAAAAATTAGAATAAAGATAAAAGGGGTAGACCTAGCAATGTCCAGTGAATCGGAGCAATAGGTGAACAAATGGTGGCTTCAGGGAAGTATCCAACAATAGATGCAACCCTTTCTCCCTCTTATTAACCCCTTCTTGATGCAAATTACAACTTGGAATATCAGAAGCTATAAAATTGCTCTTAAAAATCATCTTCTTAAAAGAAGGATTGAAAAAGACAAATCAGGGATAATCTTCTTGCAGGAAACAAAATTCTCAAAAGAAGAACTTGAAAGTATAGCTCGAAAAGTGTGGAAGGGGTGTGATTCGGTTGCAATAGATGCTAGAGGGGCGACAGGTGGTCTGGGAATCCTTTGGAACCCCTGTGAAGTGATTTTATCAGGTTTCCTCTCCACCACATGCACTCTTTCAGCTGATTTCCACATTCTTGGGACTAGAATAAGGGGAGTCATATCCAATGTTTACAGTCCCCCTAGGGTAGAACATAAACCTGCATTTCAGGAGTTGTTGACAGACCTAAAAGCCCTAGTTAAGGACAAAGATTGGATTATAGGAGGTGAATTTAACCTAATAATAAGCCTCGATGAAAAAATGGAGGTATTCGGAACCTAAATGCTGCAAGTACTCTCTTTAATAATACTATTAATGATCTTGACCTGATTGATGTCAGAACTTCCAATGGCATATTCACCTGGAATAATAAGCAGGTAGGAGACAAAGGGATAGCATGCATACTTAATAGATTCCTTCTTTTAGAATCAGTCATGGTGGCCGGGGGTAACCTCAAAGAGGTGGTTCTACCAACGGTAGGGTCAAATCATTAGCTCATAAGTCTGGAATGGGAAAATGTTAGAGTCAACCCTCGCAGACCATTCAGATTCGAGAAATTTTGGCTCCTCCAACTGGACTTCTATGAGAAACTAAAAGAATGGTGGGAGAGTTCCCCTCCTATCAGGGGCACCCGTATGTATCAATTTCAACAAAATCTTAAATTCCTTAAAGGCCACATCAAGAAATGGAATAATGAGTCTTTCGGCAACATCTTCCATGAAAAACAGGCCTTAGAGATCAAAATTAAGCAACACCAATCACAAGTAATGATCAGTAGTTACACTGAAGAACTGAGGCTTTAGGAAAAGGCTGTGTTGCAGGACTTCAATCATAGAGAGAAACAAGAGGAATTCTATTGGAACCAAAAGTATAGAATTAAATAGCTTCAGGAAGGAGAACAAAATACCAATTTTTTCCATAAAAGAACCATTCAACATAGACAGGGGAACAGGATGGATAGACTGAAGAAGGAGGATGGGAGCATTGTTGAATCCCAGGAAGATCTGGAGACCACACTGAACTCTTATTTTTCCAAGATCCTTTAGGAACTGGAGAGAGATAAGGAGGAATCCCAAAGAGAGGTGTTAAGCCACATTCCCAAGATCATCACGGAGGATCATAACCAAATACTCAGGAAACCCATCGAGATGGTGGAAGTTAAAAATGTTGTTAAACAAATGGCTAAAGATAAAGCACCAGGCCCGGATGGTTTCACCACAAACTTCTTCCACACTGGCTGGGATTGGATGAAAGAAGAAATTTGGGCCTTAGTGGAGGACTCCAGGAAATCTAGGAGTGTTCTTAGAGCTCTCAACTCAACTTTCTTAACTCTCATTCTAAAAGAAAGTGGAACAAAGGACCCAAGAAAACTAAGACCGATTTCCCTATGTAATGTTATCTACAAAATCATCTCCAAGGTAATTGCTAATCACCTTAAACCACTCCTATTTCTTATTATTTCTCTAGAACAAGAAGGGTTTGTGGAAGGAATACAAATCTTGGATGGCATTATTCTGGTCCATGAAACTATTCACTCCCTCAAAGCAATGAGGACTCCAGGTATGCTCTTGAAACTTGACTTCTCCAAAGCTTATGATAAATTGAATTGGAAATTCTTGGCAGGTATCCTAAAAGCTTTTGGGTTTGCGGAGGAATGGTCTAACTGGATCATGAATATGATTTCCTCTGCCTTTTTTTCAATATTGGTTAATGGGTCCCCCTTGTGTCCCTTCAATGCAACTCGAGGTATTAGACAGGGGGATCCCTTATCTCCTTTCCTCTTCATAATTGTGGTGGAAGGGCTTGGAAGGATGCTCAAGAACATGAGAGCAGCAAATAGAATCCAGGGATTATCCCTAACAGACGGGATGGACCCTCAGAACCATCAAGGGTTTTTGGAAGATAATATGCTTATGGGCCCCTCATCGGTACATGAAGCCAGGGGAATTAAAGAATGTTTCAAACACCTTTCTGAAAGATAGCGGCCTAGAAATTAACAAAGAAAAATCTCAGACCTACTTCTTCAATACTCTCACGATCACCAAGAGAAATATCAATAGAATCTTGGAGTTTTCGAAAGGTATCCTCCCCTCAAAGTATCTTGGAGCGCCTATGGCAGAATCAACTATCAAACAAATCTCCCAGAAAGAAGTGGTGGACAAAATTAACAAAAATCTCAGTCTCTGGACTTTTAGAGCCCTCAATTTCTCGAGCAGGCTAATCCTGGTAAAATAGGTTCTTCAGGCTATGCCCATTTATCTCTTCTCAGTATTGGCATCCCCAAAATCCATCATTAAGCAAATCAAGAATATTCAGAGGAACTTCCTACGGGGAGAAACGAAAGGCAATAGAAAATGGCCTCTTGTGGACTAGAAAACCATTTGCACCCTGAAAGCTGTGGGGGGATTGGGGCTTAGATACCCTCTCGACAACAATAAATTTATGAGTGCAAAAATTTTGTGGAGATGGGTGAATTATGAGGATGAACCATGGGCCAAACTGTGGCATCTAAAATATGCACCCCAATGGCCACATTAGTCCCTAGTTTGATTTGGAGAAAACCTACTCGGATCCAACATTTGGAAGACTGCCCAGGAAAACAAGGGCTTGGTCCAAAAGCATAGCTTCTGGGAATTTTGGAATGGACAAAATTCAAGATTTGCAAGTGAAACACTGAACCAGGAACAAATGATCTCCTATGGGGGAGATACCCCTTTTTTACGTACCTTTCTCCAGAATAATTCCCTTGGAAAGGTGGTGGAGTTCTGGGATAATGGCAATGAATACCAAATGTTCAGGAGGTGGAAGGAAAGAAGTTGGTGGCAAGCAAAATATCCTGGGGAGTATATCGAAGTCTTCTTGATGGAGCTCTATGAGAAAAGGATATCCAAGAATGAGGACCCTGATAAGCTAAGATGGGGTTACGCCAATTCAGGCAACTTTAATCCCAAAGAAGCCCGAGGATTGCGAACAAAAACTCAGAACCTAGTACTAGAAGCCAGGTGGGGGAAAATTTGGACTGGTGGTTGGTGGCCCAAAGTCTCTGTCTTCTATTGGCTGGTTATTAAATGACATATCCTAACCTGGGATAACCTACAGATCAGGGGATTCCACGGTCCTTCGCGATGCTGCATGTGCGAAGAAAATAATGAGTCCATAAATCACCTGTTGGACGAATGTAGAGTTGCAGACTCCTTATGGGAGAAAGGGGCGTCAATATTTGGGAAAAACCACCGACACAGGGGGTGACTGGACATCACTATAGCTAACTGGCCTATTAACAGTTTTAACAACAAAATTGTGAACTGCATTTGGGAACTCTTTCTAGGTTTTACTCTATGGGAAATTTGGAAAACCCAAAATAAATAGACTTTTGAGAACAAAGCTAGAAAACAAGAGGAGATATGGAATTCTATAGAAGCTCACCTGAAATAAACCTTCTCTCTGCAACAATGGACGCAGGAGGAATATTCTGCTGAAGCAAATGAGAGAATGATATTGTATGATTTAGGGATCGAGGAATTACCTCCCAACATATCGATAGCTCGATTAACTCCTATGCATGTTTCTAGCCCGAACTGCTAGCATGCTCCTCCAGCAAGGTCTTTCAAGCTCAATGTGGATGGAGCAGCTAAAGGTAACCCAGGGCCCATCGGATATGGTGACGCTATCAGAAATCTAAAGGGTGATATCATCAGTCTGTTCTGGGGCTCCATAGGAACCAACACGAACAACATGGACGGGCTTGAAGGTCTGATCAATGGATTGAAATGGGCAGTGCAAATAGGTAAAATTCCTCTGGTGGTGGAGGGGGACTCTTAGATCATCATTAATATTGCTCGCAGGCTTCAATCGGGAGCCTCAAAGACCCAAGTATCAAATAATTAGAGATGGAAGGGCAGGCTAAGCATCCTTAGGCAAATCCTTACGGGAGAGGAAGCCATTCTGCTATCGTATGTAAAACAAGAAGGAAATAAGGTGGCGGATGTCATGGCGAATGTAGGGGTGGAGATTAGTCTATGTTTCCATGCAGAGGAAGACGAGGATGGGGGAAAAACCTAACAAATCTAGCATCGATGCTCAAAGTTGGTGGAAGATGATGTGGTGGGCAGTGGAAACATGTACCACATGATGCATGCAAACAATAGCCAGCTCAATACCATTAAGGGAAGGCAAACAAACGGCATGCCGACAATAGGGAGCAGGCCCATGAATGTCTTATAGGCAAACACAGCAAGCCGAAAAAGTTTTTGATTGCTACATGTGGTGGGCCTAAACACATGGTAATGCATGCCTTAATATGCGGCTTTGGTATGGCTCACGTTGAGGCTTCGCAAGGTCAGTTCAAGTCAAGATTATGAGCTCTGATTTATAATAGATGCCAGGGGCAATTTGATTCCTGATCCATGGGAAGTGAGGAAGGAAGGTTGAGCAGGTACTATCCTGACGTTTGAAGTGGATAAATCAATAAAGATGTCGGAGGCCCGTATCCTTTGGCCCCCTGTGAAACCTAAGGTTGCGAATCAGTCGCACACGGTGAGAGATGTGTTCAAGTGTGGGGAGTGGAAGAGAATTATGGTGAGCATGTAGAGAGTTAAGGAGTATGTCTATGGTAGGGAGATTTCGGCTATGGATGGCCCTATTTATATGGATTCAGAGGAGCGCAAGACCATGTACAAGGCTTTTTTTATGCTCCTGCTGCTGCCCACTGGCCGCCTGTGTGTTTTCATCATGCCATGGTTATGGAGGGACTAAACCAGAGTGAGAGGCCCCAACAGGGGCGTAAGTCTCAGTGGTGCTTCCCCCAGTGATGCGAATGAATCAATGCCCCTCGGTAGAGGTATCTTGGCCACTGCTCCCTTCAATTGGGGTGACCAATACATGGCGGAAACTCCCACGGCCATTGAGGTGTTCATCTCCATAATGGAAATTGACCTCCTCTGGTAGTTTGAGGCCATTATGGGCTTCCCTATGCTACCCAAGCCCTTTTGGATGGTGCGTATCCTACTTGCTAGGGATATCCAAGCAAAAAATCCAAATTTCCCAAGGCATTCATGACACTATAGATACAATTCGACGAGGTCAACAGGATAGTGCAGTGGGGTTTCAACTCTTGGAATAGATAGCCCAGAATTTGTTGGTAAGCCCTGGGCCCGACACCACCAACCCGAGAAACACACTAGTGAATTCTTGAGCAAACGCCATGACGACCCCCTAGGAGGATCATTTCCAAGCCCCCCATAGCGAGGCCGGAAGCTAGTTGGTGACTCTCCGGTGCGGCCCCATGTCTCTTTGTTTTTTTGATAAGTTCTGCTCGCTGCCTGTGTCGAGGCTATTTCTTTTTGTTTAGTATGGTTCCCATCGATAATATGTTAGGCTCTCGGGAGTATAATGAAATCGGCCTAGGTTCTGTTTCGGGTAATCTTCTGTGGGGAAGATTTTGCTTCAAGGATGTAAGTAACCATTTTTTGTTGTTGTCAGATGGGACAGGCCATAACAAGCCTGGTCTCTTTTTGTTGGAGGTCATGATCCAAATACCACCTATTCCCTTTTTCTTTATCCATTTCCTGTCTTATTTTTGTTTTGCTTGTTTTAAAACTTCAAATTCGGTATGTAGGTTTAAATTTTATAGATTAGATTTCAGTCTTTGAGGATATTAGATCTTTTGTTTCTATTTAAATCCCAAAGTTACTGTCAGCTTACACATTATGATAGAAATATTTACAAGCATGTTGACCTCTCTTTCTTAAAGTCCTTTCTGCTTTAATTTTACTAATGTTAAATCCTTTTCCCCACAGTTTAGCATACAGTAGAATACTCCTTAATACATATCTCAGAAATGGAGAATGAAGAAAGTATCTATGAGCACATGTGGACCAAAATTTGTCAATGGAGGCTAGGAAAATTCCATCATCACTTATACTATACTAATGGAGTAGGTATTACATCTCAACTCTAATGACTAAAGACTTCCAAATCTTCACCTTAAAACAAAACATAAAACTGTAATATAAGCTGAAACATCTCCAACATTAGTCTCAACTATTGGTAGATAAGTAGCACTCCCCTCTCTTAACTAGGATCATAATCTATTTTTTCTTTCCAAGGGATGGGGCCCATACAAATTGAAAACATCTCCTAGACAAGCTTCTTGGCCAAGTGGTACTAGTCTTCTTAATGGTAGAGACATATGTCGAGAATCTTGTTCCTTCTTGGAGATATCATCATAAATGATCAATATTTTTTTATAAGTTGAATTTTCATCTAAAGGTACCCCAAAGTCCTTGTACAAAGAGTGAGATATTGTAATGGACCGGGAGAATCCACAATTTCTGCTACCACAATGGTATATTCCATTGTGCTACAATTTTTTAATATATTAACTACCTCAGCCACGGAAACAAATTTTTTACCAATTGCTACATGCAACATAGACGTAGATTGCATTTTGATGATTGATTAAGATTAGTATCTGTAGTTGTCATTGTCTTGCTAGTTTGTCTATCTCTGATAATCATTTTACTTATTTATTCCCTCCTCCACATTTAAGTGAATTTATGGGAATTCATCTCATTTTAATTGCATTTTTTAATGATTTACTTATCTTTGACCTTATACATAACCATGTAAAGTAACATTGTTTTTGTTGAATATTGATTGCTTCAGGACAACCCACAAGTAAATGAGGAGGAAATTTCAGTTGAAATTCTTATGAATCAGACCTCCAAACATGTTGGGAAAGTACTTGGACAAAACCTGGCTCCAAAGGAAATTCTAGATAACTCAGAGTCAGTATCTTTTGTTGATACAAAAACTAATCGTGAGACATTCATGGACACAGATGTTCCATTCATGGACCATGTCATGTACAACTAAATTCCTGGGAGCATTGTTATTAACATTAAGGACATACTATTATGCATTCTTGAAGTCTCTATATTTCAATTTCCATATCAAAAGGTTAGCCTCCATTTGCAAAATTGATGCTTATTGAGAAGACATTCCTCAATGCATTTATGAAATTAATGAGTTGGTTTAGATTGTAGTGATAATCATCTATGAAACCTGTTTTATGACCTCAAGGCTTATAATCTACCTCCTGATCTCATCATGATCAATCATACACAATGATAAATATAGAATCTAGATATCAAATACATCTTCCCCTTTTACAGGAACATGAAATGGGTCGTCTACACTAAACGACACTACAACATCAATTTTATGCCCACTGGTAGGTTCCCAAGTATGAATATATGTATATGTTGGTGATGACGATTCCTTATAAGCCTCCTTAGTCCCAATGGCCTCCAAAACAAACTCACCCCCCTAATAGAGGTGGTTCATGCAAATGTTCCCTTTCCCCATGGGAATTTTCAACTTGATCTCCTCTACCTCTATACACAAAGGTTCCTACTTAGTCCTCTATAATAGACCTATAAAACTCCACCCTCCACTCAATCAAGGTGTCAATGTTTTCTAAGGAAATGGTAGCCATGTCAAGGGGGTTCCCAAAGCCTCAATATACTTCACCCACAATCAGATATTGTAGTGGACATAAACCAAAACAACTAATCATTGATACTCTAGCCTATATGGGGATCATAGGGCCATACACTCATAACAAAAGTTGTGTAGGGTTGTAAATTATAAAAATTGTAATTGCTAACCTGATGTGCCTATTTATGTGTATTTTTTTCAAACACTTCAATTTAATTCCCACCCTAAAGTGCTATAGGTTTGGTTATGCATCTAAATTGAAAATTTCCATGCCTACAATGTTACACTCAATGCCTACGATGTGATGCAGAATGTCACGGGATGACAAAAGCTATGGAAAAGGGAAATCTAGTTTATAAAATTTAGGTGTTTTTCGACTTGAGTTTATTCAAAGATGTAAATATTTTATTATTGTATTACAGGCTTCCAAATTATTCTTACCTTGGTCAGAAGACCTCAAGGTGGTAGGAAGGTGTATTAACCCAATTGCTTCCAAGATTTTGGTTGATTAGTGAATTGAATATATTTGTGAACTAGATATTGAGTGAGTAGTAGTTTTTATTAAACAAAAGGAAAGAATGTCACATGACTAAATAGGTGAGGCCCTGAATATTTACACGTTTTTTTGGTTACATGGAACTTCAAAGGATTATTACCATAGAAGTGCTTTAAAAAATGAAAATGGTTTAACTTCAGATGATGTGGAGACAATAGATAAACATAGATAGCTTAGAATTACAAATGATGCAATCTTGGTGTTAATATTGCCCCTTTCCCCAATTCTTAAAGGGTTCTAGCTAAATGGTAGAGCACCTTCTTTACAAGAAAGAGGTTGAAGGTTTGATTCCTTCGTTCCTTGATGATATTTCAATATTGATGTTTTAAATAAAATATATTTTATTATGATTTATTATGGCTACGAGGGGGGTTCTAAACTGAATTCATATGTCACTATGAGGGGGGTTCGAAACTGCCCTTGTATGTATAAAAAAGGGGGGTTCAAAACCCCCCCTTGTAAGTTTATATGAGGGGGTTCATAACCACCCCCAACAGTTTGTAAAGAGTTTTAGGGGGGGGGGGGGGGGGGGNTGAGGGGAGTCTATAACCGCCCCAAAGTTTTGTAAAGAGTTTTAGGGGGGATTTTGAATCGCCTCCATAGGTACCTACGAGGGGGGTTTAAAACCGCCCCCAAATTTTTGTAATAAATACCTTTAAGGGGGGTTTTGAACCACCCTCATAGTTACCTACGAGGGGGGTTTATAACCGCCCTTACAAGTCAGTTTTTTTTTGGGGGGGGGTTAGTACCACCCCCAAAAGTCTAAAATTGACTTTTGGGAGGGGTTTAGAACCGCCCAAAAAAGTCCAAAATTTACTTTTGGGGAGGGTTTATAACCCCCCCTAAAATTCAAAAACTAAATTGGGGGGTGGGGTTAGAACCGCCCCCAAAAGGAATTTTTTGGGGGGATTTAGAACCACCCCCAAAATTCACTTTTTGGGGGGGTTTAGAACCGCCCCCAAAAGTCACTTTTAGGGGCAGTTTTGGTAGGGGGTTCAGAACTGCCCCTAAAATTCAAAATTTTTAGTGTTGGTGCTATTAGGGAAATTTTTGTAAAGACCACCTCCAAAGCCAAAACCACCCCCAAAAAGTGACTTTTGGAGGAGGAAGAAAACTGCCCCTAAAAGTCAAATTTGTTGTAGTGAACTAAGAAAAATATACACATAAACACTTTAGAAGCTAACTTATCAAATGAGAATCATCTATCCTACTTATCCGCTCAACCAACTCAACTCCCTATGAAAACCAAATTCAATTATCAATATAAGAACTCAAAGGACTCATACTTCCTACAACATCAATCCTATAAAAATTGATTAAGAATCAATTGACTAGAATTACTTTTACAAGAAGTTAAATCCTAATGCATGAAATTAAAGAAATACAAACCATTACCCAAGTTATCCAATTCATGAAAATAACAATCTCTCTAATTTAACAAATTCTAAGAAAAATAAATAATAACAATGTGCAGGAGCTGAGAGTAAGTGTAACAACAGTACTAATAACACACTTGGATATGAAAGGAAACTACTTTACATAGCCGACTGTTCACACCACACTATTGCAACAAACAAAAAAGAAATTATAATGATGCAATTATCTGTTAACCACTATTGCAATAAATTGAAAATATATCCTCACTGTAATTCCACACCAATCCAAAATAATTGAACCTAAAACATATACTAGTTCAACATCTATGTGGGAATGCCGGACCTAGCATTCTAACAGAGATGTTGTTAAAGACTAATTGAAATTAAGACATAGAAATATTGATAATTGTTACTCCTTTCATTAAATTATGAAATTACAATTATAATATCCTTCTGCTATAATCGTATTTCAAAGTAGGCTAACCCCTAGCTCAAATCACCTTCCTCTACATATACAGAGATGAGATGGTTCAAATCCACTAATTCTGGGAATCCATGAAGATCTCCAATCTTCAGGTTGTCCAATTGAAACATAAATAGTTACATCCTTTATTGCATCAAGTGGAATCAGTTCGTAATCATAAATATGCTTTTTAATCTGAACTGTTCACCATATTGAACAAGTTCCAACTAATGAGGAGGGAAGATGCTTGGAATGTTTCAGTTGTCTGTGCAAAAAGACACTCCAGCTCATCTCATCGATGAATTGAACCTGGTCGTGAAAAGAGACAACTAACGCCAGGTATCCTTGATTCATGAGTCCAACAAGCCTCTACACCTAGATTCCTTTAAGGTTCTGAACTTTACTTATCAAATCAACATAAGTCAACATAATTCAAAGATAAATTTCTTAACCATAAACAATATTAATCATAAATGGCGTAGATAAATAACAAATTATACCTTTAAGATCCATGATCAACTTGGGAATATATGTGACCGAGCTATAGAAGAAATAGGGGAAAACAATGGAAAAAGGTGTTGATAGATAAGGACAAAAAGGGTCTATTTTGGCACCCAACATCTCCCCCCAACTATCCAATTGCATGTCCTCATGCAACGAGCTTGTTCAATTTGAATCTGAGTCTGATTCCAAGCTTCTCCTATGGAAATTAGTGATATTGAAGGATGATTCAGGTCTCTCACCTGCGTGTAGAAACCAATTGCTTGCAATTAAGTTGGCTAAACAATCCATCTTTTCTTTATTGGTTAACTTATATCTTCTCTTATACTAACTCTCTGGCCACCAAATGAGTAGAAATATGAACTTCAGGGCCCAACCAACTTGGTTTGCATGTTTCCATGCATTTAACATATCCTAATAGCTGAGACAAGGCATACTTGAAATTTTCAAAGCGATATGGATCTTTTTCCCTCAGGGATATGGAATACGATTCCCATCAATAATTTCTCCCTTTCAAGGAATAAGCCTCCTGTTAATAAATCATGTTGTTAGAAGTAGAAATAATTTCTCGCTGAAATGCAATTAACTGACTACTCTTTTCAGTAGACGAAATATTTATTTTGTGCCTGGAAATTAGGGGAACATGGGACTGAGGTTCACTTTGAACCCAAAGAGTGGAATTATCCTCATTCATGTGAAGAGTATGAGAATCATTCCACCATTGCATATGATTGGTGACAAAATAAGTGAACGCCCTTAGGTGAATGTCCCCGATGTGAGGAATAGGGTTAGAATGGGAATCCATAAGTCATGCCATTTCATGCAGGTATAACTCACATAGCAAATTCTTCCTTGGAAATTCACTCTCACAAAAGGTATCCAAAAATTTATGGGTTGTCATGATAAGGCTTACCTCCTTTCAAATCCCTCATTTTGAACAGAGTCATCTTCTCAAAGAGGAATACCAGATAGGATGGTGATGGATCTCTACAACTCAGCAATTCTTGAGTTAAGGTGTACATTTTCTCCTATTCCTTCTGCATAGACTTGAACTTCCTTAACTCCTTCAACTCTTCCTCTAACTTCTCCCAGCAAATTTTCTGTAAAAATAGCTCATCATTCCACTTTTCCCTAAGTTCTTTAATAGACTTCATGTGCTCATAAAGAGGAATCATTCCTTTCTCGCACTGGCTAGCATGATATTTCCACTTGCTTAATTTGAGCTTTAATAGTGAAAGCTCTCTCTCTATCTCCTAATTTTATACATGTGAGAAATTCAAACCACATGAGAATGTAGGAGCGTTAGTGAAGCTCACAAATCAAATTTGGTGCAAGAATTAGAAAAAACCATGAAAACAGAAGTAAATTACACACACAATGTGAACAGAAACAAGATAATTTCAAACTGTCTAACCATGAAACTTGTTATTATCAGGTATATAATACATCATAATATTTTGATGAGGATTTGGAAGCCAATTGTGAGCATACAACCCAAAATTGCCAAATTGGCATCAAACCCCCTAGGTGGGCCAATCACGTCCCAACTCAACCCAAACAACTACGAATTGATAACTGGACAAGGCTGAAGTGATGTGAATCAATTATTACACCTTGGACAGTGTGGGTGTGGAAATCTGGGTGGTTTAGAGTCTCAATGCAACATTTAATGCACAAAATCAAGCCAAAATTGGGAAAAATCCCACTCTAGCGCTCCAAGTCAACCTAGCTGACCACATCCAATGTATGGGAGCGTACCAAAAATGATGAGGGTGCACATGTGTCTATTTGACTGAGTTGGAGTTCTCATGGGGGTGTGAAAGCCCCAATTTGACATGGCATTAGTCCACCTTGTTACCACCTAAGTTGTACTTAGTGGTTTTTTATCAAGTGAGCCTGGTGAACCGGACAAGGATAACTTGTTTGGACTTCAGAAGACCTTCAATATTACTTCTGGGAAGCTTTGTTGTACTATATCACATGTTCATACCCCATGGGGGAATTGTAATAAATGTTCTAGCATGATAGTGTATGTAAAAGACTCGGTCTCTTAGACTTTATTTGTCAATCCGATCAGCCTAGGGTGTTTTTTCCCTTGGTTATTATTGGTTGTTGAATAAACGACTGATAATTTCTAAGTTTTTCACTCCATACCTCCAAAGTTGGGGTGGTCGGCTTGGCATTTAGGCCTATTGAGGTTATTAGAGTCTATGTTTCAATGTATAAACATGCTAGGCATCATGGTCAAGTCATATGAACATGTCTAAGTCCCCCTAGTTTTTTTCAACATTTTCATTTTTTTAATTTTTTCAGTGTTTTTTTATTAAAATTTAATTTTTCCAAAACCTAGGCTATTTTTTAATAGTTTAATTGGAAAAATTGATTTTGTAATAAAAGTGGGCCAAATAATCAGTTTCATTCATGTAGGTGCTCATTTTCAAATTAAGAGCACCATGTAAACCCATGGACCCACTATTTCCTAGTTTTGAGTGATTTTCCATCACTTAGGTCAGAAAGCCCTAAAATTCAATTATTGATTATTTTAATTAATAAATTGATGAACAATGGAGCAAATCCAGAATCATAGATCAGTGGATTCTCAGCCGATTTGATTGAAATTAGTCAGATCTGAACCAGATTGACTGGATCTGACAAATCCTTAACTGAAGGAGGTGATCAAATCAGATCCAGAGTTGATATTCAGCATCCTTTATGGGGAATTTCTCCCTCCCTCTCTCCTACACACGTTTTCACTCATTTGGATGATTTTTGGTGGATGCTTCAATCAACAGGTTGAGGTGTCAGTCAGATCAGCTCTCCAATTGACAATTGCACTCAGTGAGACTCAGATCTGGCTTAGTTCAGCTTCAGATCTGTATTGATTGACTCTCCATCATCTGATTTGGTCTATCTCCTTGGGATTTGTGCCCCCCTGGGCTGGATCTCCTAGTTTTTGTATATATCCAAGCATAAGCCTCCTCTTCCAAGTTAGTTAGAACTGGGATTGAGGTGCTACTGCTATTGTACTGTTGTTATTGTTCATTTGAAATAAAGAGAAGCTTTGGAGGCAATATGGTGTTGTGCCATTGTATGTGTGGATGATCATTGCCATTTTTTCACCGAGGTAACCTATATCTGTGTTCATAATTTGCTATATGCTTGTGGATTCGTTTCTAAGATTGATAATAAGTTTATTATAATATTGATAGGAAAGGTTCTTTTCAATAAGTTTATTGGCCATCTCTTTGCTTTGATGCATGTTTAGAGATCTAGATTCAGCATGTTCTATAAGCTTATATGCATGTTATTCTGAATCTCTGTGTATGTACTAATCGAATCTCACAAGTTTTTTGACAAGTTTTTTTATTTCAGTTGAGCTGCAGGTTCCTAGATTGGAGAGGATGCTGATCTAGTTTGCTTCTTCACTCTCTCCAAAACCTTCCAAAGGAATAGTCCCTCAACATTCCACCTGAAAGCTCCACTGTGGATCTTCAAGGCTACCATCATTTCTCTCCTCCTCTTCCTCCCTCAAAATCAACTCTTTTACCCAGTTACTTTGTTCATAGCTTTGATATTGTTTAGATATATCATATTAAAAGTAAATTTAACATAGATATATCTTCTCAAATCCCATAATCTAGATCTTGCTCTTAAAAGGTTTCATAAGCATTATAGATCTAGCTTTAGGGAAATCGTCTTTTTTGCATGGAATTTTAAAGAAAATTGATAGCTTGCATGCATTAGATTTCTGTTTTATGTTATAAAAGATAAATCAAGCAATCAGTGCACATCGTATTGGATGCCTAAAATGCAATCCAAGATCCCAAGGAAATCTTGCTTTCCTTGGTTCCTTTTTTACCTTTTTTAACTAGTTTTTACTTAGCATTTTTTGGTTAAAAGTAAGCTGACCCAAAGGTACTTTCAGAGTGCTTTTGGGCATCTTTCAGTCTAATAATATTTCTGGTTTTTAGCATGCATAACAGAAATAAGGAGGAGATTCTGCTCAAAAGTGACTTTTGGGCCTCTGAATCCCCCTAGGGGTCTCCCTTTTTTACTGAAATCTTTAATTTTTGTACTTTGTAAGCTCTTGATTTCATTATATATAAGAATCAAGAGGCATAATATCAGTTTTATGATATTGTAACTACTGGTAATAAAAATAATTTTTGAATAGGCTCTTTCGAGCCCATTCCCCATCCCCCCTAGGGGGATTTGCGTCCGTGTCATTTTTTGCTTTTCATTCATCTTTTTCAATCTAGCGTAGCTCTAACCTGCAAGTTAGTATACTTTGATTCATTATCAATTTTAATATTCCATATTTGATATTTCAAAGTAATCTTAATACTTACCCCACAACTTCCCGATTTACTCGAAAGGGGAAAGAGATGCGTGGGACGACTAATTAGAAAACCGGAATTATGTATCTTTGTTTTCCTTTTTATCATTTGTTTATTCAGCTATTATAAAATTAACCCCTCCTTGATTCCCTGATTGAGATCCACTTGGATCAAAAGAGGTTCTTGGAGGGTTTTCTTTTTAACAAGAACACCCATTTTAAAATTTACTAAAATTGACAAGACTCCGGTGTGTATGCTCTGCACTTGGCTGCGGTTCGTCCGATTAGTCAAGCAGTATCAAAATAATTTGAGTGACTAGAATAATTAGGACTCACTCTCCCAAATTGACAAACCATCAAGTGAAAATCCAACACCTAGATCAAACCATTACGGTGGCAAAATACCCAAAGGAAGTGGGAACTTCTAAAAAGTGACATCGGGGTGCCGATCTCTGTAACACCCTAACGGGTGTGTTATGAAAAATATCCCCAGAGACTCCATTCAGCCCACATATTCCTTGCGGGTGGCCGTGAAGGTTTAGTTTTGGACATACTCCAAGTACTCTTGAGTATATCTGGAGTCCACCCCTTCGCCTACTTTTAATCAACTCATACCTCACATTAGCTTAAAACTTACCAAGAGGAAATTGTAAAACATTCACTCCAAGCACATGCAGGTACATTGATTTTATTTTGACTCCATTCGAAGGCACTGGTTATTTTGTTGCTATATATATATATATATATTGTGTCTCAGCATTGTGCTTTCGTGCGCTCATTTTTGTATCTTGTCATCTATGATTGTTTATGGTTAAATTCCAAACTCCTAAGTAACTCATTCAGTTTAACATCACCGTACTAAGTAATTTAGCCTTAGTAACTTAATAGGGTCTACCCCCCTTGGCTTCGTTAGGAGTTGAGCCTAAACAGAGGAATCAAGAACAAGGCGACAACCTTGACTCGAGACTTTCCCCCAAGGACACACCAAGTGGCTTGAAGATTTCTACCACGTGACCCAGGTGTGTGAAAGGTGGAAACAAACCTAAGCACCCCTAGTCCACCTCATAGTGTATTAAAGCTTAAAAAGAAATAAAATTAACTAATTAGTGTAACTAAATTAATTTTCTAACACCCTCCCTTAATCCAACAAATAAGTACAACTCACAAATGATAGATTCCTTGGCAACAATGGCTCAAGTCACCTCAAATACATAATTCAGAAATTACAATTTAATTTTTCCATATGAACCGAGGAAAAGAAGGAAAACCTCATGGGACAAAACCTTCCCTCAAGAATGGACATGGGGATGGACCTGTAATAAATAACAGAAAATTTCCATCCTTCACTCACCCCAAGAAAATATATCAGGTAAGTGAATTTATTTTCAATGAAATCCTTGGTAAAAATATCAGTAGTTTGCTCGGTGGATGGGAAATACTGCAGTGAGATCACCCTGTCATGCACTAATCCCCAAATGTAATGCATGTATATCTCTATGTGCTTTGTCCTCTACCTCTCTATTGGATCAGTATATATCTTTATGGCACTCTTATTTTCCACCCAAATGTTGGTTGGAGAATCAATTGTGACACCAAATTCCCGAAGAATTCCCTGCAACCAAACACACTGTGCAACAGCATTGACTGCTTCCTTGTACTTGGCCTATGCTGATGAAAGTGAAATGGTGTGTTGTTTCTTACTTGACCAAAAAATGGGACCTTCAAAAAACATGAATACAAAACCTGAATTTGACTTCCTGTCGGTTGTATCACCAGCCCAATCTGAATCAAAAAATCCAGCTAGTTGAAGTGACGAACTAGCTGTGTAGTTCACCTTGGAATTCTTGGTACCCTCGACATAGTGGAGAATTATTTTTTCTGCCCTCCAATGGAGCTCATGTGGCTGGTTCATATTTATTTATACATCACTTATATCATAATACAAATCAGGTCTTGTGTGAGTGAGGTAGAGCAAGCTTCCCACTAGTTGCCTGTAGAGTGTAATATCCACCAATGGAGAATTGCCAAATTCATGCATTTTGATGCCAGAATGAAAGGGAGACTTGGATGCCTTACGCTCAGCCATGTTAAAATTATTTATCAGGTCTGAAGCATACTATGGTTGACTCATCTTGATGCACCTTTCATTTTTCTCAATTTCCAAGCCCAAATATTGCCTTAGCAATCCTAGGTCTGTCATGGAAAATTCACTATGCAAGGATGACTTAGTTTAGCCAATTAAATTGGTGCAGCTATCTATAATAATAATATCATCAACATAAATAACAATGACCTAAAAAATACCATCATGTTTCTGCAAATACACATTAGGTTTTGATTCGCATCTAGTGAAGCCAATTGAAAGCAAGAAAACATCCATTTTTGCATACCAAGCCCTGGGGGCTTGCTTGAGTCCATACAATGATTTCTTCAACCTACATAACAATTAAGAATCCTCTTGGAAACATTAATCCTGCTAAATATATATTTCTTCATGTATCTCACCATGCAATAACGCACTCTTAACATCCATGTGGTGAAATTCTCAATTTTTACTAGCTGCCAACGCTGGAACTAGTCTAATTGAGTCCATCTTTGCAACCGGTGCAAAGGTCTCTATGTAATAAACACCATGGACCTGAGAATATCCCTTAGAAACTAATATTTCCTTATGTTTCATATCAGATCCATCAGCATCAATTTTTTCTCGGAAAACCCATTTGCATTGAACAAGCTTCCTCTTGGGAGGAAGGGGAACCAATTCCCATGTATTGTTCTCTTGGAGGGACTGAAATTCATCTTCCATTGCTGATTTCCATCTAGGGTCATTAAAATATTGCTGATATGTCTGAGGATCAGACCCAACTATCATATAATAGTGCTCATCAAGAGCACTATCACTTGCAAAGGAAGCTTTACTAGTTTGTGATCTAGTCATAATAGTCTCATGGGGATTGCCTGCCAATTCCCAAGCTACTTGTACAATTATTTCAGCCCACTTGGGCCTAGATGGTGAGTCATATACACCAATATAATATTCAGCAACATTTATATCATACATATCAGAAAAAAAAGAGCATTTATCATCACTTACATCTTCGAATGGTTTAGGAGAGGAGAATTCCCCCAGTGCAAGCTTGAAGTCTGGAATCGGCTCTTCTTCAAATTTCACACTTCTTTCAACAAATGTATTGCAAGTAGAAGTGTCAAAGATATTGTAGCCTTTGGTTTCCTCACCATATCCAGCCATGACGCACTCCTTTCTTTGTGATTGCAAGGCTTTCCTCTTCTCAGAGGGAATTCTAGCCCATGCTTTAGTCCTGAATATCCTAAAATTTGAGACATTTGAATTTTGACCAAACCATGCCTCATAAGGTGTCATTCCTCTTACTGATTTATGAAAGGCTCTGTTTTGTATGTGAGTAGCACAACTAATGGCTGCATCCCATATCTTGGGACTAAGATCCGTTGCTTCTATCATGCAACTTGCCATCTCTTTGAGAGATTTATTCTTCCTCTCGGCCACACCATTTTGTTGTGGTGTGTAGGGAGTTGAGTGTTGCATTTGGATGCCACACTCCTCAAAAAGTTGTTGTAGGTTCTTGTTCACATACTCCTTTCCACTATCAGTCCTAAGGACCTTAATATTTATCCCACTCTAATTTTCTACAAGTGCTTTCCAAATATTGAGTTGCTCAAACACCTCAGACTTCAATTTCAGAAAATACACCCAACAAAATTGAGAGTAATCATCTATGAATGTAAGCACATACCTAGATCCACCATATGAAGTAGTGGGTAATGGACCAATCAAATCAGAATGCACCAACACAAGTGGTTGTCTTTCTTTCCTTGTATTCCCCTTCTCATAGCTTTTCTCAGGATGCTTCCCAAATAGACACCCAATGCATGCTCCAGTTGATGACTTGATTTGTGGGACTCCTTCCACCATCTCATCTCTGTGAAGTGCCTAAAGGTACCTGTAATTCATGTGACCAAACATATCATGCCATAGTTTGTATACTTCATTGGCATGTGAATGAAGTGATTGATCACTAGAAGTGGGAAGGAAGTTTGAAAACTTGTTCATCCTCTCATGATGATTAGCATGCCCAACTGCAATAACTTGGTCTATTGAGATTTCAAAAATTTCTACCATGTTAGGAGTGAATATCACTCTCTTTGGCTCTCCTGTATGGTTCATATGATAGACTGACAGCAAATTTGTTGCAAGGTCTGGTACATATAATAAATCACTAAACAAACCATGCTCTAAGTCAAACCTCCCAATCCCCTTGGTTTGGAGTTCTAAATCATCCCCCATTCGAACTGTTGTGCCAGCATTCGAACTCATGGAGGAGAAAATATCTCTCCTAGATACCATGTTCCTGGAAGCACCTGAATCAATGACAAAAGATGAAGAGTTAGAGGTACCTGCTACCAAAGCATGACATTTCTCCTTACTTTCATTTGAAGTGGAGGTGCCATCCTTCTTCCTTACACTATCAGGGACTGGAATGTTGTTCTTCTCTAGTAGTTACATCATGGTGTCTATGGTATTTTTCATGCATGAGCTTTTTGGATGCCATCCCTTGTGCAATTAGGTGCATTTGTCCTTCTCTTTTCCCTTCTTATCCTTCTCTCTGGGTGGATTTGAAGCTCCCTCATTAGATTTGGGTTTTTCTGGTTTCTTCTTGTCTCGAAGATTTGAATTATTGAACTTGGGCTTTCCCTTTCAGGAATTCGAAACTCCCACTGCTAGTACTTGATCCTTGGTCTTGATGGTTCCCATTTGGACAAGTTTCTCTTGCTCCTAAGTGAGTGACTCCATGAAATTTTCCAGACTAGGAATTTTCCAATTTTGAAGTGTTAACTTGCCGAAGTGTAATGTACTCACAAAAACTGAGAACTCTAGCCCCAACTTCAAAAGTATAGACAAGATCAATTGGTCTTATTTCTTCTCAATCCCACACTGTTTTAATTCTAGCACATGTGACTTAAACTTGGTGAAGAAGTCATGGATAATGTCATAGTGCATTGGGCTCAAGCTGATCAGCTCATTGTCAAGATGGTGACCACATTGTTCATCATATTTTCCAAATAGAGACTCTAGTTTTACCCAAACCTCATTTGGTTTTGTTAAACTGTCAATGTGGAACAGAAGCTCCCTTGAGATGCTCAAGCACATCAATCCATATGCCTCATCCAATATGTTGAAGTACTTGGCTTTCTCAACAGCAGAATTTGGTTCCACCTCAGTGCCCATGGTAACTCTGTAAAGCCCCTTGGCTCTCAATTCAATCACCATCTCTGCCTTCCAATCGAATAAATTGAAAGGTTTTAGCAAGATGTGGGTATCCTCCATTTCTGCTTGCATTGATGGTGAAGAAATTGCTAAATGGTCTGCACTGAACAATTCAATTTTATCTAGAATTCCACTAACAATGCAGCTCAAATCACTCAGAATCGTTCTACAACTCAAAAATATCCAACAAGCTCTAATACCATGTGATAAATTTGAACCACATGAGAATCTAGGAGCGTTAGTGAAGCTCACAAATCAAATTTGGTGCAAGAATTAGCAAAAACCATCAAATGAGAATTAAATTACACAGACAATGTGAACAGAAACAAGATAATTTTGGACTGTCTAACCATGAAACTTGTTATTATCAGGTATATAATACATCATAATATTTTTGTGAGGCTTTGGAAGCTAATTGTGAGCATACAACCCAAAATTGCCAAATTGGCATCAAACTCCCCTAGGTGGGCCAATCACGTCCCAACTCAACCTGAACAACTACGAATTGATGAATGGAAAAGGATAAAGTGATGTGGATCAATGATTACACCTTGGAAATCATGGGTGTGGAAATATAGGTGGTTTAGAGTCTCAATGCAGCATTTAATGAATAGAATAAAGCCAAAATTGGGAAAAAAACCCACTCTAGCGCTCCAAGTCAACTTAGCTAACCACATCCAAAGTATGCTAGCACACCAGAAATGATGAGGGAACACATGTGGCTGGTTGAATGAGCTGGATTCCTCATGTGGGTGTGAAATCCCCAATTTGACATCGCATTAGTCCACCTAAGCACCCCTAGTCCACCTCATAGTGTATTAAAGCTTAAAAAGCAATAAAATTGACTAGTTAGTGTAACTAAGGTACTAATGATGAATTATGGTTCTAAAACTCCATTTCTTACATCTAATTCATGATCAGTATCTAGCCAATGATTTCTTCCTTACCTTCCCTTTTTCCAAACAAAGGTGAGTTACAAGTTTCAATGACTTCCCCTTGCTTCATTAATTCATGAGTCACAACAATTTCTTCTCATGCTACTATCTCAAAATCATCTTCTTGATTCAATGCTTCGGGGGCCATGGCCATTTATTTTTGTGCCACTATTTCAACAAATTCTTTTAGGAATGTTGGTTCTTGCGTAACAACACCCATTTTTTGTGCTCCAATATTAGCATCTTTTGTTTTTGTTGCTACTTCAGTGACTGATTTTGGGGATGCTGGTTCTTATGTAGCAGCATCTTATCTTTGGACTTCAATCCCAAAAAAATTTGCTTGTGTTGCTGCGTCAGTGACTGATTTTGGGGATGTCAGTTCTTTTGTAGCAGAATCTTGTCGTTGCAGTTCAATCCCAACAACTTTTGTTTGTGTTGCTGCTTCAACCACTAATTTTAGTAATAATGGTTCTTATGTAACAACATCTCGTTCTACAAATATTTCTTTGTCTCTAGACCGCTAAGGTTTTTCTTGTATCCTTTCTATATCTCCTGACTGTTGAGACTGGTCTGGGAGTAGTTCAGTGTTTCCTGATTGTTGATACTGTGTTTCTTCATGTTCTTATGAATCTTGATCAAGGGTTACATTAAATTCTGGCTCCTTTTTCTCCATTAATTCAGTTGTTGGTATTTCACTTCTTTCTTTCCTTGATCGTGCAAGATTCCATGCTAGCACTTCCATCATTGTAACTTTATAACATGAAATTCTAAATATATCTATGCATTCTAGAAATAACAGTTCATCAAATCTCCGAGACAGAGGGTGCATTTTCTAATTGATCAACATCTTCAGCCAGTGTGCTCAGGCTTCGCGCTGTCTTCTTTTTGCATGCTTCTCTCCACTTCTCCAATTATTCTCTGAGTGCTTGTATGTCTTATTTAAGTAGCTCATTCTCAAAAATAAAATTTTCAATTTGGGTTTGATGTGCAACAGGTTCTTGTGGGTTGGGGGATTCTAGAATTACATTACCCTCTGGTTCTTGTGTTACAGGGGATGATCGAGGTTTTAGAATAGGAATTTCAATATTTACCTCGATTGTAGGTAACCCCTATACTGCAATAGAATTTCTATTTCTCCTTATTTTTTATGAATTTCCTGCAGTACTTTGTCTCTTCCTCCTCCTCTCTTCCACAGGTGGATTAAAATCTTCTCTTGTTCCCACAAGAAATTCCTCTTCTTGAATTATGGTTCTTCTTATTTAGGGAGAATATTCTATGTCAAAAACTTCCACATATACTTCTTTCAATGACCCTGCATGATATTTTTTTTATTCAAAAGGCTCCCGCTCGACTCCTAAGGATTTAACCCTTGAGATTCTTCTTCCATTGTATCTTCTTTTACTATTTCACCTTCCACAAATACAGCTTCTATTGTCGCAAATTATATAGTTGCTTTGGCTTCAGCTCCCACTGCAGCAGCTACTAATATTACAGTTTATTTTGTTTCCACTTCCTTCGTAGAAACATCCTCCACAGGGTTTGCTAATGTTGTAGCTTCCCCTAAATATTCTTCATAAGAATTCCCCAACTCTTCTAATGCTCCATATCCCCCCTAGCTGATTTTGAGGAACTCCACTCATCATCCCCTTCTTCAATACCCCTTACTCCCACTATAGGTCCTCAGTTCACCCCAACCCTAGCAATAAATCTTTCCCATTTCTATGTGCTAAGGATCTTAGAACTAACAATTTAATAATTCCATGGTTTGTTACAGAGGACAATGGATGTCGAAATGTTCTCACATAATGGGCCATGTCCTGTAAGGTTCTTAAAATATAGAATGGCATATTAATCAATATACAATGGAGCAAATGAGAAAGAAGAAGGAAATCATAAATGTAAACAACTCGGTACCTTCCCTCAGAGGTGATGTATCTGTTTAAAAAGAATGTGACCTTCCCAAGGCCTTGGTAATGTTTCTAATGTTGTTCCTCTGGCCCTCGGATACACACTCTCTCTTGTTTCCAGAAAGTATTCTATTATAGTTGAATTGTGTCTCTTTCAGAAAAAAAAAACACCTCCTTCCGATTCTGGGTAACCCTATGACCTCAGCCAAAGCTTCCTCTAAGACATCTATCCACAATCCTCTGATCTCTTAATGGGTTCTGGTCATGTTCATAGAAAACTGCAAGGTTATCTCTTCGTGGAAGCCATTTAGTCTCCGAAAATAGTGTGTCCATCCAGCTTCCTCGAAGATGACGAAAAATTCTATGTTTCCTCACAGAGTATTCATGTTTACGATCTCATGTATTACTGGAATACTCATAATTCCTTTATTATGTGAGCTCTAATGGTAAATGCAACAAATTACCAATTTCAACCATTGGAGTCACAACATGAAAGAACAATTAATGGATAGTCGGGGTTCATGTGAGTATTTTTAGAAAGATGGCACAATTATGGAGTAAGATAGTTTAACAATCTACACATGGATTGGATGGACCTACAATTGTTAAATAAGTACAGTTGGGAAACTGACATGCTTTTGCTATAGGTTCATTGGTTACATCCTGCTAACAGGGACTAAAAGGAAAGGTATAATCATTATTACTAAATCAATTCATGCCTATAGTCATAACTGGTACCTTTTCAATTTCGTGGTAAATTGTCATCTTTCCAATGTGGCTTTCCTCCATTGTACAATCAATTAATACGAATGTAATTATGCACATGCCTTCATAAGCCAAGTTGGCCTTCGTCCAACGAACAAGTTGAATATTTCCATGCTGGAATAAATTGAAAAGACACATAGAAAGTAGATGGACTCTTTGGCATTCTTCTCGGGAACTGTAGCAGAGTGATGAGGTTTCAACAGAAGATGTCACAAAGCAAAAAGTAATGAGAAAAAATCCACTGGACTTGTGGTGGAAAATTTAGCGAAAATGTTGGCAGAGTTTCAGCCGAAAGAATGGTGGAGTTGCAACAAAAAGTGGAAAATTGGTGGAGTTGTAATGAAAATTTAACAAAATTTAGCAAAAATGTTAGCAGAGTTTTAGCTAAAAGAATGGCAGAGTAGCAACAAAAATTGGAAATTGGAAAAATTAAAACGAAATTTATCGGAGTTTTGGCAAAAAGAAATACACAAATTGGAGGAGTGTGAGTGGAACAACGAAAAATTTAGCAGAGTTTCAACGAAAAAGTCAAAGGGAATTTTTGGTGAAAATAAGGGGAGAGTGGTGGATTTTTGACAATGGTCTACAATCCTATTCACTTTTTTTTCTACTAGGGGTATTCAAATATTAAGAAGGGTCATCCAAAATTCCATGTTCGCTTGGCCCAAAGCGACCGCTTTCCTTCGACTGAACCTTCATGCATATTCATGTATAGAATTCTAAAAAAAACAATGGTTTTGTATTTGGATGGCACTATATTTTGTCTATTAGGATTGTTGAGTGCATCTAATTTGAAGGATATACTGCTAAGTGCACATAGGAGTAGGAAAGGTTGATTCGATCCAGGTTGTGTGCGGATCATTAGTGGAGTAAAGTAGGAAGAGAACCGAGAGAAGATAAGAGAGAATGAGAGGAGGGAAGAGTCTATAAAGACAGAGAAGAATATCTTGAATATATCATGTAGCTTAGTGTGTAGATGAAAGGTGCATATATTTCCTCATGCCAGATAAAGAGTACCTTATGGTTTTTTCTCGGATGGGTTTCCACGTTATATATTGTGTATATGTGTGAATGTTGAATGTGTTTGAAGTAATTGTGTAAATGTTGCATTGAATGAATGATTATATATTTTCTTACATGTGAATAGATGTATATCATTCACATTGTATTAGTTGAATATGATTATGTTGCAAAACCAATCTTGATATAATAAGTTGCACAAGAGAAGTTGGGTCACAACCTAATTGTTGTATCATAGTGAACATAAATAATCCACCTCCAGGCCTCATTTAAAACCTTGGTAAAATTCCAAGGTACTAGAAATCCCCCACCTAACTGCAGAAACGTGGTTCTGGAAGTTACCCATTCAAGAGAGATATCTCGAGTGAGACAACATGTACGTCGTAGGTGCTACCGACTGAGCCCTTCTCTACAGGGTCGATATCTTGGGGTTTTTTATGTTGAGAAGAAGGGAATGAACCTGGGTTAGGATCCTTGGAGGAGGGAGAAAATACAACACCTAATAAAGTAACATTTTAAACAACTGGGTAAAATTCAATTTGAATATATAAAAACCATGCGATGTCTCTCCATCAAGAGTAGCATTCACTAACAACATATAAATGTCAGTCAATAGTTTAAACATGACAAGACATAAAATAAATCATATATTATCATCTCTATAACACTTTCATAGGACCAATAATCCTAGGATAGAATAAAACCCTAATAATACTGAATGATCTTTAAGAACCAAGAGTTCCCTAGAATTCAACATGCCTCAAAAAGCATCCATGATAAACGATAAATTTACAATATAATATGTTGATGTATTTGTAACTTTTGATTGTATTCACTTGTGTATCTTATGTATTCTACCTCGATGTTTATTCTGGGAAGTATCTATAACGTAATTGAGTCATGTCATGCCCCAATGTTCCGATCAGGAGATTCAATAAATTAAACAAGTCATGTAAAGTCATTGAGGTTAACCCTCCATTGTAAGTCGGGGAAATAGTCCCCACATTTGTGTCAAGGTTAACCCTCCTTGTTGATCAAAGGGAAAAGTCCCCATAGTTGTGGGGCACTAGGGTTATTAGACTCTCCTAGAGATGTCAGCTCTAGTAATTAATTGTTAAGTGGGGTCGACATATTAAAGTGGACATTAAATGAACGAAAGAATATAAATAGAGAGTTAGCCTCTCTATTTATCACACACACACACTCACTCACTGGGGCACAAGAGTGAGACAGGAGAATCTCTCTCAACTGAGAGAGAGAGAACAAGTTGTTGGAGATCATCTTTATGTTTTCAGGTTTTACTGCTGCCATTGGTTCTCATTCTATCTTTGAGCAAGTTGTGGGTTTTTCTCCGTTATGGTTTCCACAAGGAATATTCTTTGTGTCTCTTGTCTCTTGTGTTTATTATCGTGCATGTTATTCTCTCAGTTAAGATCCTAAAATAATGCTAGCTTGAATGATAAAATTCTAACATGGTATCAGAGCTAACCTGAGACGAAGACATTGTGCAGCTGAAGAAGCTAGGGATTCTTACTTTTTGGGTCTCTCTCCATAATCCATCAGAAAAAGTATGCTAGGTTGATTCTCCATTGAAGGGCGCATCTTTCTATCGAAGCGGAATTCAATTCTAGACATTTTCAGTTTTTGGTGCAGGAAATTAGGGCTTCTTACAGAAGAGGAATTTTTGAGTGAACCTAGCATAGGATTTATCTCCTCATCAAAATATAATTTTAGAGACCTGGGTCGATATTTTTGGTTGGGTGAAACTATGGGAAATTCAGAATTTGATTCTAGACATTTTCAGTTTTTGGTGCGGGAAATTAGGGCTTCCTACATAAGAGGAATTTTTGAGTGAGCCTGGCATAGGATTTATTTCCTCATCAAAATATAATTTTAGAGACCTGGGTCGATATTTTTGGTTGGGTGAAACTCTGGGAAATTCAAACCCTGGTTTGACCCCAGGCCGGAAAACCCCTAAAATACTAAAACTGGTAAGTTTTGGTACATTCTCTATATATAGGGGTTGGAGAAGGATCAGGAGTTGAAACTTTTGCAAGCCGAATATAAAATATTTATTTACATTGGGTCCAAATTTTTGCCTCAGATTCACTATATTGTAGGAGATATGATCCCTCCAAGTGTTAGGGTTTCAGCCTCTTCTAGGATTCATCCCTAAACAAGACACCTGGGGAGCATTGCTATATCTCAGGCTACAAAGGTCCAAATGAAATTTCTAAAGATGTTCCAGAAAGGGCACATACTATGCTTTCTTTGTTCCAAGTTCTAGACCCAGAAGAGGAAACAGTGACATGTGGAAGTATGTACAACTTCGCTATGTTGAACAGTCTTGAAACAGGTCACCTTAGGATAGGAGAGGATAAGTCCCAATTGGTGAAACAAATTCTGATGAAACCCATGGTGTTGGAATAGGGATAGGAGAGGCTACCTCAGTGCAATTTTTTATACATAGAGGAGTATTAATTGAAAAGATATTGTAGAAACAGTATCAAGAATTTCTGCAAAAGAAATTGGAAAACTAGGGCTTCCTGTTCTGGGAGCTTCCCTCCACTATTTTCAGAAAAGGAGTACATTGGACAGCTCACCTTTAAGAGGTATATCTTTCTATCCAAACAGATCTGAAATATTTCAAGTTTTCAAAATTAGGGTTTCTTTGACAAACCCTAGATCAGTCAGCTCCAGAATGAGGACGAACACCTCAAATTGGTAAGATCTAATATTTTTCTATTTTCATTTGATGTTCTCATTTCAAAGTGATCTATGACTTGATCTTGATGATAAGCTTGGTGAAGTTGAAAAATTCCAGGCATGGAAGTATATGGTCTCTCTGAAAAAAATGAATTGGACACCTACATGAGTAGAGAGGTTCTAGTTCCAGAGGGAGATGAGGCTCAAAGCCTTACACAAGAAGAACTTGGTCAAGGCCAAGAAGATCATTGTTTATTCAATCACAGATCAACTTGTACTGCAAGTGTCTTCCCTAAAGACACCGAAGATGTTTGATTCCTTGAACAATCTATTTGAAGGGAAGAGCATAAATTGAAATATGAACTTAATAAATCAGTCAAAGAATGTGAAGATCCAGAATGCAGAGACCATGCAGTCATACTTTACAAGGGTCATACTTTAGAAGAAGAAGTGGAGAATGCAGAATTTGTGATAACCACCTTGAATGGCCTGCCAATATCATGGGATTCATTCATTTGAGGAATGTGTGCTAGAAGGAATTGATTACTTTCAACATACTCTTGGAAGAAGAAGAAGCTCGACTCATAATAAGAGAAGAGAAGATGGGAGAAACTGAAGATCAAGCTCTCACCATCCAAAGAATATCCCTCAAGCAATGAGGAATATGAAGGACTCAATTCTTGAAGAACCTCTTATCCATCTTGAGAATTTGGATAAGAAATGATGAATTCATGAATGAAGAAGATGATGAAGTGGAAGGATCAAGAAGGAGTCTACCCACAAAACAAATAAAGATAAGTATTCAATTGTCATTTCATGATATTGTTTTTGTTATACAATTTGTTTATATTCAGTTGATGTATTATGCATGATAGAATGTTTGCATTAATGATAGTATACTACTAATATGCATGTGATGGGTAAGTAGCTCATGGAGCTATACAACTCTCCATTTCTACTTATCTAGAATTAAACCTCTTTGCTGACATATTGGATTAGTGCACAATCTCAATGTTGTCCTGGTGGAGATAGAAGGAATCTAGAAAATTCTCTGTGAGATATGGATGAATGTTGTATTGGCTAAAATAGTTGCATGATCATATATTTATGCATAAGAATTTTCCATTATGAATATGCCTTATGAAATGTTTCTAACCATACAACTAATGCATTTGACTTGTAGGAAAGATCGCGTACATAATCACCTACAAGAAAAGAAGGATGAGACTTGTTTCAAAGAACAAGTGATGATAGATAAAGAATAATATGACGAATGTAGCGACATCATTGATGTAGAACCTTCCATCTATGAAGAAGTAACCAAGAATAAAGGGAAGACCAGTTCAAGAATAATGATGTCTAGGATGCAATATCGATACATGAAGGGAAGTTCGTAGTTCCATCATGCAGTAGATGGAAACATCGTGGGATACAAGGCAAGATTTGTAACACGAGGCTTCTCACGAAAAGAAGGCATAGACTACGAAGAGACATTTGCAGCTAGTGAGAGTTGAGACACATGATAGGCAGAATCATGTGTGAAAATGAAGGAAGGCCTTATACAAGCTCAGAAGACACCCATGAGATAACACATACATTATGAGCTTGATGAAGATCTTAACCTTTGCTACAAGGTTGAATATGAAAGCCTATAGAGGATGACAAGCTCACAGATGGGTGTGACAAGAACTTTTGAAAAGGTTCAAAATAGAGTATCTTGGTATCCAGTGACCCTAGATGGATACATAGAATATTAGTAGCAGAGGAAGCTACTTGTCACTCCAGTATAGAATGTTTCAGTGCATAGAGTATGAAAGACAGAGGGAGTATGATGCTTCACTTCAAAGGGAGTGATTGCAGAAGATCCTGAGGTTTGACATGGTATGACAGGATGGATAGATTACTGATGACTCTAAGATTTACTAAGAGTAAAGAGGAATCCAACCTTTGCTTCAAGGTTGAAGTTGGAATACCAGTGATGCTCTTGTTATATTTCGATGACTTGTTCCTAACAGAAAAGAGGAACTCATTAAATTTGCAAGAAGAAGACTTGTTGTTGAGTTCAAGATAAAGGACTTGGGGATGATGCACTACATTCTATGCATGGAGGTGTGGACAAGGGAAGTATGTAATAGATATCCTAAGGAGGTTCAGGATGATGGACTACAAAGCCATGAAAACACCTATGGCATCGAACATGAAGCTATTGAGTGTTGCTTCATCAGAGTCAGTTGATGCCACGATGTATCATCAAATGATTTATTCCTTGATGTACCTGACAAATACGAGACCAGATATTTGCTTTGCTGTGAACACATTGAGACATGTTCACCTGATGGTTGCAAAGAATACAGTGAGGTACCTAAAGTGTACAGTTGATTATGGGCTCAAGTATGAGGCGAATCAGAAGATTAACCTGGAGGGTTATGTGGATTCGTATTGGGCAGACAGTTCCATTGATAGGAAGAGCACTTCGATGTGCTACTTAAATATGGGATCAAGTGTGATCTCTTGGTTTGGCAAGATGGAGTCCTACATGGCGTTGAGTACAGCTGAGGAAAAATATGTTGCCACTTGCTATTTGGGAGAGAGGAGTAGTGAAGCTCCAGTATGTGATCTAGATCGAGATCTCTCTAAAGAGGGAGTTCTAGCATAGTCGGTGAGACAGGTTGTCTAAGCATAAATACTGGTGAAGCTCGTAGGTTGCTCAGATGTAAACAGACCTATAGGTTGTCCTTGAATGTAACCGGTCTTGGTGAAGCTCGCAGGTTATACTTGAACGTAATCAACCCTGATGTGATTCTATGATAGAAATGGCCAAATTGAAGTTTGAGTACTTCAGGGAGAAGCTTGGTGTTATCCAGATCGAGGTTCCCTCCAAGGGGAAGTGATGAGTCCATAAGCCATTCTGACATGGTGAGAGGATTGGTTCCTTCCATGGTTATATGTAAGGGCTGAGCCATTCTATCATGGTGAGAGGATTGGTTCCTTCCATGTCAGATGTGAATGCTAAGCCATTCTGATATGACTGTAGGATTGGTTCCTACATGATCATATATAAGTGTTGAATTCCATTCTTGGGATGGAGGGACCTGGTCAATTACTAGAAATACTCAGCTTGGTACTGAGATGCCATTCTCTAGGAGAATGGAGGCACCTGGTCAGTTACCAGGAATCCTCAATCTAGGACTGAGAGCCATTCTAGCACGATGTGTTTGCACATGGTCAGATGTAAGTGCAGAGCCATTCCGATGCGGTGTGTTCTCACATGGTCGGATGTAAGTGCAGAGCCATTCCGATGTGGTGTATTCTCACATGGTCAGATGTAAGTGAAGAGCCATTCCGATGCAGTGTGTTCGCACATGTTTGGGTATAAGTACTGATCCATTCTAGCGCGATGTGTTTACACATGGTCAGATGTGAGTGATGGGCTTTTCTGACAAGATGAGGTCATATGTGAGTGTTGGGCATGCCTTTCTAACAAGATGAGGTCAAATGTAAGTGCTGGGTGGGCCATTCTGACTTAGGGTCAGATATAAGCACTGAAGATAACCTACATGGAGGCTAGGCCTACAATCAGCATGAAAAAGGGCTGTCTCTATAGAACTTCCTATGACGAGAAGAATGAAGAGATAGCACCATTTGATTGAGATAGCAGAAGCAGTAATGATGATGATGATTTAGTGATGATCTAGCTTTGATGATGATCTAGATCAAGTGATGATCTAGACTTGATAATGATCCAGCAGTGATGATACAGAATTGATGATGATCCAGTAGTGACGATCCATATCAAGTGATGATCTAGACTTGATGATGATCTAGCAGTGACGATACAGATCAAGTGATGATCCAGCCTCGATGATCCTGTGATGATCCAGACTTGATGAAGATGACTTGACAATGAAGATGACTTGAAGATGAATATGACATGAAGACGAAGATGACTTGATGATGATCCAGATGATACAAAGAAGAAGACTTGTGCTAATAAATTGTGTCGAGAGAATACCTTCCAAGTTAAGAGGGAGTGTTTATGTATTTGTAACTTTGGAATGTATTCACTTGTATATCTTATGTATTGTACCCCAATGTTTATTCTGGGAAGTATCTATAATGTAATTGAGTCATGTCATGCCTTGATGTTCCGATCGGGAGATTCAATAAAGTAAAAAAGTCATGTAAAGTCATTGAGGTTAACCCTCCATTGTAAGTTGGGACAATAGTCCCCACATTTGTGTCAAGGTTAACCCTCCTTGTTGATCGCAGGGAAAAGTCCCCATAGTTTTGGGGCACTAGGGTTATTAGACTCTCCTAGAGATGTCGACTCTAGTAATTAATTGTTAAGCAGGGCCGACATGTTAAAGTGGACATTAAGTGAACGAAAGAATAGAAATAGAGAGTGAGCCTCTCTATTTATCACACACACACACTCACTCACTGGGGCACATGAGTGAGACAGGAGAAGCTCTCTCAAGTGAGAGAGAGAGAACAAGCTGTTGGAGATCATGTTTATGTTTTTAGGTTTTACTGCTACCATTGGTGCTCATTCTATCTCTGAGGAAGTTGAGGGGTTTTCTCCTTTATGGTTTCCCTAAGGAAAATTATTTATGTCTCTTTTCTCTTGTGTTTATTGCTGTGCATGTTATTCTCTCAGTTAAGATCCTAAAATAATGCTATGTTGAATGATAAAATTTTAACATAATAATCTATTGTAATTATGTATAAAAAATCATACCACATTAATTATTGGATAAAAGGTGTGATGTGAGTTTGTATTCTGAGATAAATTGCATGTCTAGCATGCCCCTTTAAGACCTCATATTTCACCGATGGAGATGTCATGCGAACATTAAAATGTCAAGAAAAATAAGAATGAAAATGGAATCAAATTAACCAAAACCTTCACCCTGCAAGTGCAATCCAATGTGGGTGAACCATGAATCACTATAGCCTTTATACAGAACAAAATAGCCCCTGATTTTCCCTCCAATATTATAAATCAAGGGCTCAAAGAAGCTATCACATGATATTCACTAAAAATATAGGTGAATGTAACCATATGCCTAAATTACAAGGAAAATGGAGGGAGAAACAACCCTTGGGAGCCTCCATTACTAAAAATTGGGGGTGAATGAGTGATTTCACTAGATTTTCTCTAGAAATTGGGGGCAAAAGATAGATTAGAGGGAGATTTCACTAGGGTGAAAAATAATTTTTTTCATTTTCCTCATTAATATATGGGAGGCTATTCATTTTGGATTATTTTTTTCTAATAAATATTAGGAGAATATAGTTTAGCTAAAAAAACCCTTTCCATATACAAAAAGATCCCACTAAATTTTTGTAACCCCCTTAATATAGACTATGGGCTACATATAGCCCCTAAAATTATCCATTCCCTCAACTACTTCCTAATTTACTTCAAGAGGTGTAAGGACTGGATGTAACCAAGTACCCTATTAAAGAGACAAAATCATGTGGTGTATGTTTGTCTTGAGTACTGACATTACCACCACTGCAGTCACCTAGGGAGGTACCCTAGGAAAAGAAACTAAGGCTACCACTTCATGATTGATCGTTGGAAGGAACAGTCATGGGAGAGGGTTTCTGCAAATGGGAAGGGAACGTAAGAAAAATGTATTAGACAAGAAGGAACTCAGATAGTGGTGTTACCTCAAGTACTTTCCACCACAAATATCCCCCCCAAACTCACCTAACCCCACTAAGAGAGAGTTTTGGGGACCAATCCAAGTACTCTTCTCAACTTCTCCTACTGCTTTATTCCCATGCTAGAGGAGCTTTTCCAACAAGTACTTCACATTACTAATGTATTTTTGCTCATTATTGTTCCTATTTTTTTCAGTGGCCTCGAATAATTTAGTCTCCGCCTCAAAACCAAGGCCCTAAAATCATAGACTTGTTGGTTTTCTATAAAAGAAAAAAGTCTAATTGATTTTAGATTATGTTCCTTGTTCCTTTTTATGACTGTTAGTTACTAAAAAGGGGTAAATGGATATGCAACTGGTGATGTGATGAATCAAATCTAAATTATGCACACAAAATGAAATGAAAATATTTCAATTTCGATGAATAATATCTACAGAAAAGAAAAAAAGGTTTCAAGCAAAGAAATAAGTGTAAAATTCAATGCAAAAAATATGAACTCTTCTTCGAATGAAAAGTGTGTCCTTCTACATGACTCAAAGAGACTATAGAACACATGAGTCATGTCCCCACCCCCCAACCATGAAAGGGAATTTTTTTTCTAAAATGAAATTCATTATGTTCTAAAATACAAGCTAAAAAATGCTTCACCCACTAACTAGACTACAATCACTTTTTATTTTTCAATGCTTTCAAACACACCAAAAACTAAACTCAAAAATTAGAGTACACGCCCCTTTTTTTATCCATGAACCTTGAATTGCACAAAAGATTCTAATAATTTTCTTTTCTTTTCTTTCTATTGAAATGAAAATAAGGTCAAAAGTTCAAAAGGAAAAGCATGAAAATAAAACGAACACCGAAACTAGTAAAGCTCAAAGGATTTGGATCAGACAAAGGCCTTCAAATCTTTTTATCTGCAATAAACCCAAACTATCCAATTTTCAAACCAAACCAACCAAACAATGAAAAGAGTGTCTTTTTTAAACCTTTTATGTTCAATCTAGGCAATATCAAGTAGAAACAAAGAGTTGTGAAACAGTTATAGGGTTCTTAGGCTCAATGAGGATAAATGCTTTACTGAAACAAGAACAAAAGGGAAAGTAGCCCAATCAATACACTTCAAATTCCAAACCAATCAAAAAGGCCCCAAGCATAACCAAGTAGGTCACAAACACAACCAAGTAGGTCACAAACACACCTAAATGAGTTTTAAAACAATTAGAACCAATTTTAGGGAGGCTTTAACGCCACTGGATTAGAGTAATCCGGTCATGGAAGTGACGAAATCAACATACGATCAAGGTAATCTATGTTGGTTTCAAACTTCCAAAGTTGAAAAAACATAAAATGGAACTCAAAAAGATTCAAAAGAAATAAAATTTTCAAATGAATAGCATGCAAAACCCTTATCAAATAGAAAAAAGTCACACAAAAACTTTGGAAGCAAAGAGCCAAGAAAAATTAAGCATAAGGGACTAAAAACTAATCCAAACAGCAATTTTTGCTCATGTAAAAACCTTGACAGAGTGACAAAGGGGAAATTTCACTCCTTAAGACATTGTGAAGTAGCAACACAAATCTAATTTTCACTCTATGATCCTCTTTCAGGAAGCAACAGAGTCCTATAGGTTGACAATGTTGGATTCGTTATCCAACTTACACACTTTATTTGGTCAATTTTGGCCTAATTACCCACTATCCTAAGTTTAATTGACTTAATTGGCATCAGATGAGCACACCCATGCCTTCCTTCAATCAAGGAGGCAAACTAAGCCTTCTCCTTCAATCAGGGAGGCTAACTAGGATTCATCCTTCAAACGGGGAGCAATTATGGGGTGATCAGAGTGTCATAAGTGCACCTAATTGCTAATTGATTGTTGTTTCACCTAATAATCAGTTAAGCTGAGTTGTAAAGGCACCTCCATCATGTAATTTTCTATTTTGGGCTGATTGGGATGAACTGGAGTGAACTAATGTTCCTCCAACCACTTCTGATTACCAGTATCACTTTAGTTAACTTCATCAAAGCTACTTGGAGTTAGTGATGCGCTACCACCTACTATTTTGCATGTAGTGACATGTGTATGAGTTACATTGAGTTAGACTCAGTCATCTATTGCACTCTGATTCAGTTAGGACTCAGTGTGAGTCAATCATGGCTAGATTAGTGGTTAACTAAGTGTGTTTAGTGTGGCTGGCATTTAGTTAAGCTACACCCATCCATGCAATTTGAATGACCTCCTAGTGAATTCGAATTAGCTTGGAATTCATGCATTCTGCATGACACTGTATTGTATTATTCATTCTATTATTGATTATACAGAGTTGCAACCTCCTATTGCAGTACCGTTACATCATTTCATGTCTAATTTGTCTTGAATCTCTTGTGAGTTTGTGCTTTGTCTCAATATTGTTGTGACATAATTAATATGGTATCAGAGCCACAGCAGGAAGAAGCTATTTCTTCAAGAAAAACATTATTTTTTCCAGATCTAACATGCAAAATTGAGCAAAAAGCTCAAAACTTTTCCATCACTGAACCAGAAGCCAAAGGTTTACGACTTAATACCTCAAGTAAGGGAATTGTTGATCAAGCTTGCTTGATCAATTATGCTGGGTGTGATGAAAACCTGAAATATGTAGGTTGTCTGACCTTTCGGTGACTTTATTGTGTTGATTACATTTTTTT
Organism: Pseudotsuga menziesii; assembly: GCA_001517045.1. Classification (NCBI taxonomy): domain Eukaryota; kingdom Viridiplantae; phylum Streptophyta; class Pinopsida; order Pinales; family Pinaceae; genus Pseudotsuga; species Pseudotsuga menziesii. The sequence continues at coordinate 601,406 of LPNX011088607.1, forward strand.
ATAGGTTCTTCACTACATTCACTACAACAGCTCCATGGCTTCTTCTATGGATCCTCTCACCTCCTTCAATTACCACCAATGGAAGGAGGATATGGAGATTCAGCTCCGTTCAAGACTGCTCTACCGAGTCACAATAAACATAGAATTAGAGCCTAATGCTGCTACTGAGAAGATAAAATACTGGAATAAGTTGGATGAGGCTTATGGTTTCTTTTGATTTTCTATCTCCAAGGATATTCTTTTCCACATCTCTGGATTGAAGACTCCGAAGGATATTTGGGATCATCTCGCTACCTTGTTTAATAATAAAGATGATCCTCGGATCTATCAACTTGAGAATGAGTTGATCTCCCTGAATCCAGGAAGCTTCGAATCCATGAATGAATTTTTCACAAAATTCAAACATTTGGTGCTCTAGTTAAAGCAGTGCAATATTGAGAAGGATGATGATCAACTCATCCTAGCTATCCTCTCAAAACTTGGTCTAGATTATTTACTATTTTTTTCAACATTCCATACTGGGAAGCTAACAATCCCAAATTAGAAGATTCCTTCATTGGATGCCTTTGTCAAGACCCTTACAAATGAGCATGACAAGCTTGTATTCATGGGGATCCTTAGATCCTAAAAATATCAATATTTGTGTGCTTCGGGGTCAAAATATTCAAAGGGAAAAGGGAAGTAGAAGAATCCAAAGGCTAAATTTGATGCTCCAAAGCCTAAAGAAAATAACTAGCAGCAAAAGAGCCTTCTAGCTCAAAGAAACACAAGAACAAAGGACATCAAGGCAAGGAGAAAGTCAAGTGTTCCTACTGCAAGAAGGGCTTCCACCCTAAACATGCCTGCACAAAGAAGAAGCTTTATGAGATGACTCTCATGTTAGAGAGAAACAATATCAATATTCCGGAGAGTGTTCGAAAGAGAGATAACCAAGATCGGGATACCCAACAAGAAAGAGGTCATGCTCTCATGGAAAGCACCTCAAATCCCAATTCTCTCCTCATAGACTCTGAAGCTTCGAATCACATGATGGAAAACAAAGACTCCTTCTCATCCCTGGACACCGACAAAAGCATTCCCATCCACATGGGAGATGATTCTACTATCATTTCAAAAGGAAGAGGTACAGTAAATATTGAGCATGGAACCTTTTTTGATGTTCTGTATGTACCCTCCTTGGCCTCCAACCTCTTGAGTGTATATCAAATGACTCATACTGAAGTTCCCAAGCGAGTAACTTTCAGCCCCAATGATGCATAAATCACTGAGATTGCATCAGGGAAGCTTGTTGCAAAAGGCTTAGCAAACCATCATGCTAAGGCCTATGAGTTTTCCCATTTTGTGGTGGATGCAAAGCCCACCGCTCTTCTAAGTTTTCCCATTTTGTTAGGATTATTAATCCTCCCTTGTCCAATTTGGTAATATGTCTAAATCAGGATTCATGTCTAAATCAGGATTCCATCCAGTCTATTTTTAGTCACTAGCACCATTGGGTCCACTTGGCCTAATTAGGGCACATGTTTCAGTTAATAAAGTGTGGGGAACACTAATTGAGGCCTAATGCCACTAATTGCACTTGCATGCATCAGTTCAGGAGCCTCCTAGACCAATCCCTACAATTTAGGAGCCACTAGAAGTGCCAAAACCAACCAAGGTCAGTTCAGTTCAGTTGGTGACTAGTCCAGCTAAGTTAGGAGTCAATTACATTCAGTTCTAGTCCTTTACATTCAATTAGCACTAGGTTTGCATGGCTGCACTCAAGAGGGGCACATTTCTCACCTACCACAGTCAGTTAGCCTTAGACAGCACTGAATGTAACACTTGAGTTGTGTTTTAGAAATCTGATGAACTCTGGTTATGGTTTAGACAAGGTCAGTTAACTATTGAGTCCTCTGATAGTGATTTAGACAAGGTCTTAGTTACCTACAGTCAAGTAGAGTCTAATCAATTCGAATTTCCTCATGTGGATTCGAATTGCATGTGGCTATTAAAGCCATTGTACTTCATTGTAATTATTATCTAATTACCTTTTGATTAATGAAAGCATTCATAGCTACATGCCTTTTTGCAATGTTTCATTCTTCAATTGCTGAGTAAATTGTGTGATCTATCTTGTGAGTTGTCTGTTTGTCCATAGATCTATGTGCTCAATTTAATATGGTATCAGAGCCTTAGCGGACAAGACACCTCTCCTCCTCAGATCTCCAGTTGGATCATTTTTTTTTAGCAAAATTTCTCCTTCCAATACTGCACCAGAAGTGGAGAACTTACCACTTAATATCCCAAGTTAGGAAATTGTTTATCAAGCTTGCTTGATCAACTATGCTGGTTGTGAAGGAAATTGTAAAAGTGCAGACTGTCGACCTTACTTTGTATGTTTTATTGTGTGATAGGTTATCAGCTCTTCTCACAGCATTCACTACAAGCAGCCCTTTCTTCTCACTGCATTCGCTATAGCAGCTCAGTCCTTCTTAATGCATTCAAAATGGTTCATCTAGTAGAGCCTCTCACTCCCTTCAACTACCACCAATGGAAGGAAGACATGGTGGTAATTCTCTACACCAAGTAGCTCTTCAGACTCATAGAAGAAACAAAGGCAGTGCCAGCTTTAGATCATGACAAAGAAAAGTACTTGAAAAGGATTGATGAAGCCCATGGACACTTGTTCTCCTCAGTTTCTCGAGATCTTCGATTCCACATCCAAGGATTGAAGACTCTCAAGGAGATTTGGGACAAGCTTGCCTCCTTATTTGATAAGTAGGATGAGATGAGGATCCATCAGCTAGAAAATGATCTGATCACTCTTAATCCATCCAACTTTGAATCACTGAATGAATTCTTCACAAAGTTCAAGAACCTGATATATCAGTTGAACCAATGCAAAGTGGAGAAGGATGAGGATCAGCTCATCCTTTCCATTCTCAAAAATCTCAATGCAGACTACTCAGTATTTGTATCAACCTTCCAAATAGTAAGGCTCACTACTCCAAATTGGAATATGCCCACTCTTAATGCCTTCATCCAATCTCTCATTTCTGAGAATGATAAATTGATCCAAATGGGGATCATTCGATCTTCCAAAGATCAAGCTCTGGTTGTAAGAGGAGATAAGGTATAGAATGACAACAGGAAGCAAAGACATGAGTCTCATGTGAAGGAAGAGCATTCAAAAGATCCTTCAGGTTCGAAGAGAAGTAAGAAGAATGGCAAAGGAAAGGTCTTCTGCTCTTACTATGGAAGGGGATTTCATTCAAAAAGCTCCTGTATGAGAATACAACTTGATGAAATGGCTCTTATTTTGAAGAAACATAACATTTATGTACCTTCTAACGCAAGGAAGGATGACTCTAAAGAAGAAGATGAATAATACCAAAGGAAGCTGCACATCATCACATTTCTTCCTCATTAATTTTGGAGTTTCCAACCATATGGCTGCATCCAGAGAATCATTCTCTTCTTTTCATTCCTTTGATGGTCCTAGTGTTTATATGGGCATTAATAGTAAAGTAAAAACAAAAGGGAAGGGCTCTGTCAAGCTTGAACATGGAAGGTTCAAAGATGTGTTATTTGTTCCCTCCCTAGCTTCAAACCTATTATCTGTCTATCAGATGACCTATACTGGATCTCCAAAGTGAGTAATCTTTGGTCCTGACTCAATCGAGATCACATATATCTCTATTGGGAACATCATAGTGAAGGGTGTTGCAAATCATGCTTCAAAAGAATATGATTTCTCACATTTCATGCCTCCTTCAGAACCAGTGCACTCTCAGCAGCCACTTGCAAGGGAAGGTAAAATCATTGCATCTACTTCTTTTGTATCTTCTACTAGTATTGCATATCCATATTTATCATTTTATGAGATTTAGATTCAGGGTGACTCATATCTAGATTCAGTCCCTACTTCCAAACTAGAAGCTAGGAAGATGACTGGAAACTCACCTAACACTCAGAAAGGAAAGACCCTTGCGCTATGCCATGCAATCTTACCTCCTTTAGAGAGATGCAATAGACTTCCTGTAAGATGTTATATGGAAAGGGCTCAGTCTCACTACATTCAGAAGAATGGTTATGATCATACACCTCTTCATCCAGCAAGAGACAAAGGTTACATTCCTCCTTCCTTTCATCATCATTTTTGGAGAAGAAGGAGAAGTCTACATGCCATGCCCCAGAATACCTATGCACAGCACACCATGCATGTTGCTTCGCTACCTCATATATATGAATATTGCAGCAACATATTTTCAATTTTTTCAAACTTGAGACCTGATTCTACCTGCATAGATAGAGGGGGGGATTTTTTCCCATGTGGTTTTTTCCCTAGCTCCTTGTTTTAAGCAGTTACTTTATTTTAGTTGATGTAATGGGTGACCTATGGTCTTAGTTACTAAGGCCCATAGATTTTCCAAGTTAGCATTCATGGGGGGTGTTAGCATTATTAATCCTACCTTGTCCAATTTGGTCATATGTCTGAATCGGGATTCCATCCAGTCTATTTTTAGTCACTAGCACCATTGGGTCCACATGGCCTAATTGGGGCACATGTTTCAGTTACTAAAGTGTGGGGAACACTAATTTAGGCCTACTACCACTAATTTCACTTACATGCATCAGTTTAGGAGCCTCCTAGACCAATCCCTACAATTTAGGAGCCACTGGAAGTGTCAAAACCAACCAAGGTAAGTTCAGTTCAGTTGGTGACTAGTCAAGCTAAGTTAGGAGTTAGTTACATTCAATTTTAGTCATCTACATTCAGTTAGCGCTAGGTTTGCATGGCTGCACTCAAGAGGGGTGCATTTGTCACCTGCCATAGTCAGTTAGCCTTAGTCAACACTGAATGTAACACTTGAGTTGTGTTTTAGAACTCCAATGAACTCCAGTTATGGTTTAGACAATGTCAGTCAACTACTGAGTCCTCCGATAGTGATTTAGACAAGGTCTTAGTTACCTATAGTCAAGTAGAGTCTAATCAATTCAAAGTTCCTCATGTGGATTCAAATTACATGTGGCTATTAAAGCCATTGTACTTCATTGTAATTATTATCTAATTACCTTTTGATTAATGAAAGCATTCACAACTGCAAGCCTTTTTGCACTGTTTCATTCTTCAATTGCTGAGTAAATTGTGTGATCTATCTTGTGAGTTGTGTGTTTGTCCATAGATCTATGTGCTCAATTTAATAAGAGGTACAATAAATATTGAGCATGGAACCTTTTTTTATGTTTTGTATGTACCCTCCTTGGCCTCCAACCTCCTGAGTGTATATCAAATGATTCATACTGAAGTGCCCAAGTGAGTAACTTTCAGCCCCAATGATGTAGAAATGATTGAGATTGCATCCGGGAAGCTTGTTGCAAAAGGATTAGCAAACCATCATGCTAAGGCCTATGAGTTTTCCAATTTTGTGGTGGATGCAAATCCCACCACTCTTCTGACTCGTGGAAATGAGGTCAGTAGGCTTTGGCATGAGAGGTTTGGTCATTTGAACTTCAAGTACTTGCAGCAACTTTAGAAAAATTCCACGGTTGAAGGCCTCCCATCCATCAAATATACCAAAGGAATTCGCAAGGGTTGTATTGTCGGTAAACACCCTGAGCACAAGTTTGATCGGAGGAAGGCAAGTCGAGCAAAGAGTATTTTAGTGTTGATTCATTCCTATATCAGCAGACATATGCCAACCAAATCCGTGAATGGATCCCAGTATGTACTCACCTTCATAGATTATTTTTCTATATACACTTGGGTTTTCTTCATCAAGAAAAAATCTGAAGTGTTGGAGAAATTCATTGAATTGAAAGCACTGGTTGAGAATTCCTTTGAGAGAAAGATCAAATATATCCAATCTGATAATGGAGGGGAATATATCAGTTCTGAATTTCTGCAGATATGTTCATATAGTGGGATCAATATCCAAAATTTCATCCCCCACACTCCCCAGCAGAATGGTGCAACAGAGAGAAAGAATCGGCCACTCAAGGAGATGACCACATGCATGTTGGAAGCAAAAATTTTGGCTGAAAATTTGTGGGATGAGGCCATGAATTTTTCTGCATAGATTAAAAATAGAGTACCTCACTCCTCCATGAAAGGAAAGACTCCTTTTTAATCCTATTTTTGACACAATCTGGGTGTGTCAAATTTTAGGGTGTTCAGGTCCATTGCATGGGCTCGGATTCCGCTTGACAAGTGAAAATATTTGCAACCGCAAAGCATTGAATGTTTGTTCATTGGATATCCAGAATAATATAAGGTATTCAAGCTTCTGAATATCACAACAAAACAAATTTTAATTGAAAGAAGTGTCAAATTTGATGAGCCTCTCCAAGAGGTAGAACTAGTTGAAGAAAATTCTGCTGAAATTCCCTCATATTCTGTTGATAAATTGGGTGATGAAAGTAAGACTGAAGGTTCTGATATTGCTGATATGATATCTGATATCAGTGAGAAAAAAACATAAGGTTTAGAATCATATTCTGAGATGCCAAATCATCTTCCAACTTGGGCCAAAAAGACACTATCTTCCATTGGGCAAAACATTGGAAATCCTGCAGATCCAAGAAGAACTCGGTCTAATTTTCAAAGAGAAAGTATTGATCTCTCTTGTCATGAATCATTTCTATGTGAGACCTGTTATTTAGTGATTGGGTCAGATCATAATTCCTACTACCATTCTCAGAAATATTCGATATGGCAAGCTGCTATGGATGAAGAGTCTAAAACTCTTCGGAAAAATGCTACTTGGGAGCTAGTTTCTCTTCCACCTGGGAGGAAATTAGTTCAATGAAAATGGGTGTTTCATACAAATGTTTCTGATGATGGAAAAACCTAAAAATACAAGGCAAATCTTATTTCAAAAGGGTTGTCCCAGGTCCAAGGAGTGGACTATCATGCGACCTTTGCACCAGTGGCAAAGATGGACTCCATCTGCCTAGTTTTAGCCATTGCGGCATCCAAGCGCTAGGAGGTGCATCATATGGATGTCAAGAGTGCCTTTCTACATGGATACCTTCATGAGGAGATATACATGAAGCATCCCAAGGGCTACATTTTAGATGCTTCTTTGGTTTCCAAATTGCATAAGTCATTATACGGGTTGAAACAGGCCCCGAGATCATGGTCTGCTAAGATGGCTGCCTTTATGGTTTCACAAAACTTCCAAAGATGAAAATCAGATCTGAATGTGTATCTACAGCAGTATTATGGTAATTTACTTATCATTTTTTTATATGTTGGTGATTTTTTTATTACAGGAAGAACACTTGCTTCCATTACCTTCAATAAAACTGCCCTTCATGATGCATTTGAGATAAGCGATTTGCGGCTCTTGAAGCAATTTCTTTGGCTTGAAATATTCCAAGACTTTGATGGTATAATGGTAACTCAGTATAAATACATTTCAGAATTGTTAATTAAGTTTAACATGGATGAATTCAAGGCTACCCCATTTCCTTTCCTCTGAGGGATCTCCATTGAAGAGGGAAAAAACACTTCACCCATGGATTGCATTATCTACCACCAGCTGACTTGTAGCTTGCTTTACTTGACACATTCATGGCTTGATATTTTTTATGCAGTGAATTATTTATCAACATACATGCAAAAGCCTATTGATATTCATTGGAAGGCATCCAAGAGGATCCTTTAGTACATTCAGGGCACAAGATCCTACGACATTCACTATGCTATAGATTCTGAGCTAGAGTTGGTTGGTTATATAGATTCAGATTGGGTAGGGGATTCCATAGATCGGAATTCCACTTCTGAGTATGTATTCATATTTGGTGTTGGCCCCATTTCTTGGTTTAGCAAAAATCAGGTTGCCATTGCATTGTCTTCAGTAGAGGCCGAGTACAAGGGAGCAATGAATGCTTGCATCCAAGCTATTTCATTGCAAGGTATTCTTTGTTTGAATATATTAAACCCACTCATAACTTAGGATAAAATAATTAATCATTATTTGATTAATTATTCACCCACTAGCTAATTAGTTGACATCCACTTGTACCTTAAAGTCAATACATGCCATATATATCCTAGGAATGATTTATTTCTAATTCTGGGTTGATCTTGACCACCTTTTGACCATCCAGAAATAATATACAACACTTTACAATAGATTCTTCTTTATTCTGCTTTTCCAGCTTTTCCATGGATAAGGTAAAGCTAGTCAAACTAGGAAACTGGGTCCTTTTGTTGCCAACCCATCCTTCATGAATTTTTCTCAATTTTCTAGGATTAGCATTTTTTTCCATCTCCCTTGACAAGTCACTCATTATTTTTCCAATTCGTGAGGTCCTTGACAGATTTGGGAAGTAATTTAGCCACCTATGGGGGTTTTCTATATTTTAGTAAGTCGGCCTTTATGAGCTTTATGACTTGTCTCCATACAACTCGATTTTCCTATGAGGGATGTACTATCTATGTACGCTATTATTCATCATTATTCAATGGAAGGATACACACCAATGTTCATCTCTTCATTCATGTGATTCAATCTCTTTTCTTCTCTCTATTTTTTCCTGTGTATGCTTGTGAGAATTCTTAGTAGAAAGATCTATTTCCCATGCTTCTTCTTAGAATCATTGCTCATATAATTGATATATTATTTCTACATGGTATAATAGCAAAAAGGTTGATCAATTTCTCTATACTTGAGGAGCGCATCCAGTATCATGTCCCTCTCTGAAGAAGATCTTGTCTAGCTTACAAGATTTTCTCCTAGTTTTGTTTTGCAGGTTGCAGAGAGTTTCTTCTTGAGCACATCAATTCAGAAATATGGATTCTCCTTCATCAATAATTCTTACTCCCTTCAACTATGATGAATGGAAATCCAAAATCTCCATTCTATTGCATAGTAGAGGATTGTACAGAGTTACTCTAGCTTTGGAGAATGAGCCCAGTGTTGTGATTGAGAAAGCTAAGTGGCATAATAGGTTGGATGAATCCTATGGATTGCTTTTCCTCTATATTTATCCTGATATACTCTTTCATCTAGATGGCTTGACCACTCCAATCCAGGTATGGACTCAATTGGAGTCTCGCTTTGGAGTTCAAGATGATCTAAGAGTGCATCAATTGGAGATTGAGTTACTCTCACTGAGTCTGTTGTCCGTCGATTGCACACCAGCAGCAAAAATATTCCGAAAGCTGTCTCCTCACTTGAGAAAGTGGGAGAGGTGTGACCTTGGGGGCAAGCACAGAGCTAGGTACTGTCACCTACTCCTAGCTCCTCCTTTTAGGCTAACTCCTAATGAAGCCAAGGGGGGTAGTCCCTACAAAAGCGTTTCTATGGATCTTAAGTTGTTAAAGTGTTTTGATTAGTTGCGGATGCGGATGGGTGTTATTTAGGAGTTATTATGATTTGAAGTGTTTGTTTATTATGAATATGACACTAAATCAAAAGCAATCCATGTTGCTAACAAGAGATTACAAAGATAAGCAAAAATTATAGACTTTAATAGTGCATTCAGAGAAAGAAATTATGATAAACCATAGACCATAGATCAAATAATATGATTATGCAAATTAAAAAGGACCAGTGCCTTATGGAGTCAATGAAGCTGAAATGCGCCAGAGAATTAAACACAAGTCTAGAAATCAAGCTAGTGAATGTTAAGTGATGCGAGTGCTCTTGGTAAGTTTTAAGAGTTTTTTGTTTGTGATCTTCAATTATGGTGGCTGGATGTCCTAACCGGTAATACCTTCAGTGGCTCCGTTCGAAGACATGATGGACCTGTCTGGGGTCAAAGGTAAGTGTTCAATAACTTAACTACCAGTGCCCATATTAGGTATCCCGGCGCCCACACTTGGAATTTTCCCACATGCCTCGGTATTTATCGAACAATGCCGGTGTGTTGGTTATGGGGAAAAGTTTTAGTTAAGTTCCTCTCGTGGGGTTTAAAGATCCAATGCCATTTTTGGGTATTCCGATCGAAGATCGGTCAGAGCATACTCTGGCAAAGGGGGAAGGGGGTTAATTAATTAAAGGGATGTGAGTTGCGAATTTTATTAAGTTAATTAATTAAAACTCTCCGACAGAGAGCACTCTTGACCTTGTCTTATGACAGTGGTTCAAGAGACTTAGTTAATCTATATGCTTGATGCAAGGATATGCAGTGGGAATGCTCTCCGATAGAGAGTGCTCTTGAATTGGATTACGAAAAGTTCAAGAGACTTTCAATATTAATTGATTAACTTATTAAACAATGAAAAGACAACTCTCTGATAGAGAGCACTCTTGATCTACCTTATGGTGTGATTCAAGAGATTTGCATAGTTGATTTACTTAGAATGGTAGACAATTTAAAACAGAGTAATCAACTTAATTAATGATCTAGAAGTGATGAATCAACAATTAGTGATCTAAGCATGAGATATAATCAATGATGAAAACAAGCACTAATCTAAGCATACACACAACACAAGCCTCCCCAAATGGGGGAGGATGAGAGTGGGGACTTAAAAACCCCACTCAAACACAATATTTTTTATTAAAATTTATACATAGTGCCTTAAGGATTTTAATCCTTGAAAGGACTTTTCAAATGAAAGAAAAATCACTCTACTTAATATTAGGACTTGTGTAAAAAAGGAGAGTACTTTTACTTTTACTTTTAACCTTTCTCAATACTTTTCAAAAAAAGGGAAGAGGAAGTTTGAAAGAGAGAGAAAGAGCAAAGCAAAAAGAGGGCTGAAACAAAGGAAGATGAGGGAAAGAAGGCAAGAAAATGAAAGGAGGATCAAAACCAAAGAAGGGGAAAAAAGGGGCAGCCAACTATGAAGCTAAAGAAAGACAAAAATTTAAGAAAACGGGACAGCGAAAGAGAAAACAAATGGCTGTCATAAAAAATTTAAAAAAAGGGCAGCGAACAGTCAAAAGAGGGCTGTCCACAAGGAGGAAAAAGAGGGTTGTAAAACAGTAAAAAAGAGGGCAGCGAACAGTCAAAAGAGGGCTGTCCACAAGGAGGAAAAAGAGGGTTGTAAAACAGTAAAAAAGAGGGCAGCGAACAGTCAAAAGAGGGCTGTCCACAAGGAGGAAAAAGAGGGCTGTAAAACAGTAAAAAGGAGGGCAGCGAACAGTCGAAAGAGGGCTGTCCACAAGGAGGAAAAAGAGGGCTGCGAAAAGGAAGGATGAAAGGTGAGCCAAACAAGGCAAAGAAAGGGAAGCCAAAGGATGGAAAGAAGTAAACTAGGGCTTCCTAAGCAACCGGTAACCAAAAGAATTTGAAATTACGGATGAAACCCAAGAGAGAGAGCTAGACTCCCAGCTTTCTTTTTGTATTTTGGAGAAGAAGATCTTTGTAGGTCCTGCAATGAAAGTGTTAGATTAAAAAGGTTGCTTGAATCCTAGGATAGAATCAGCTGAGCTCACACCCTTCTTCAACCTGTGAAGCCTGAAAACACACTACAACTCAACACAAAACGTGAGATCAAAATACATGCTAGTATGCTAAGAAAATTGAATCATGATCAACATTATGTATATACTGATTACTCATGTCCATCAAAATACTAATCTACTTCGCATAAACAATCAAGTTGAACTACAAATGATTGTTCTACTGTGCCAACAATGGCCCTCTTGAGCTAACAAATAAACAATTTAATATCACATAAGCATTAAAGAAAATAGGGGTTCGAGACAATATCACCTCAACCAATTGCAAAAAACTACCACATCCAAGAGCTCATGGACCTCCAAAGTCTAATCTTTATTAACAAATTAAAGCAAATGCTTGATACAATTTCTCAGAGTAACTCTGCTACAAAAGTCCATCCAAATAGAGCTGAAAGAGCCTCTTTTTAACAAATTAGAGAGTGCTAAAACCCTAAAACCAAAAAACCAACCCTAACCAGCTTAGCTACCTAACAAAGAGCCCATACCTAAACTAGAGAACTGGGAGTGAGGGGAGGCCTCCACCCAGGAAAGGCGCCCCCACTCCAAACCTATGCACTGAAAACAAGCCAAGGATGAGGCCACATGTGTGATTCTGGATGTAGGTAAGCTCATCCTTTAGGTCTGGCAGGAGCTTGAGCTAGGTTTGGGAATCCCACTGATGGTGTAAGCTTCAGTCTTCACCTCGATCAAATCACCAGACCAATGAGAGCTCTCCATCTCATCTTTAGCTGGAGATGACATGTCTAATAACTGATAATAAATTAATTGCTCTCTTAATGATGACTGAAGATGATTTATGATAACTCCAATCATCATAAGTGTTCCATGAGATGTCATTTAGCCTTTTATTTTATTAAATTTGATTTAATTTGGACAGTTTTAGTTTTCTCCAAAATAATCATTTCTTTTAATAAAAATCATTTTTTAATAAAAATCATTTTTTTACTAAAAAATATTTTTTACTCAAAACTGACTTTTTTGAGTAAAAAGGCATTATGTGTCCGATTGCTGATCTGAAAGTTGGTTCTGACTGGCTGGCTGATCAAGAATGATTTTTGGCTTAAGGTTAGAACCTTCAATCACTAAATTCTGAGTCCGAATCACGAATGGGTTTTTTCCATTTAATTTATGGAAAAATTAACCCAAAAAACTTAGGAAAAGTAATTAAAAATTAAAAAATATTTTTTCACTGCTCGAAAAAGATTTTTTTGAAATTTTTTTATTTGTTCAGATGACTTAGGACATGACCATGATCTATCTAAATAATTTCTAGTAGGCTTATAACACTCATTTGGGCTCTAATAACCCCCCAAGGCCCAGAATTCAACATCGGGCATTCCAGCTTTGGAGGAAGCGGGAGAAAACCTCGTCAATTATACTCGGCTGAAGGCAAAGCATAATTGTCAGGGGCAAAAAACTCCCTGGAATACCCTATTTGAGATTCTACGTCTTAGGAGACCGAACCACTCAAAAATATCCTACTAGCACATTTTATTACAAACCCCGCGGGGCCATGGTCAAAATTATTCAAATAAAAAAGTGACTAGCCAATATTGGCTAGACAAGCAGACGGATCAACTGATACACTGGAATCAGACTTTGAACAAGTCTGTCAACCGGCGGCTCCTCAGGTAACCCAACTTATGGTACAAAAATTTGGATAACAGAGTCGAAGAAATTTCAATTCTCTTGATGGTTTCTTCACCAAGTTCAAGTCACTTGTTCTATTTCTCAAGAAATTTGGGATTTATAAAGAAGATGATTAATTAATCATTTCCATTCTTTCAAAATTGGGTCCTGATTACTCAGTTTTTGTGTCTACTTTTCACGCTACTAGGCTTGTTGTTCCTAAGTGGAAAATTACTTCTTTAAATTATTTTATTGATTCACTAACAAAGGAGAAAGATAAATTGATCCATATGGGTGTCCTTAATTCTTCCAAGAGAAAGGATCATTCTCTCTTGTTTCAAGGAGGAAAGAATGTCAAATCAAAGCAAATCGTGAAGAAGCCAAAGTTAGAAATTGAAGATGATAGTTCGAAGCCTACTGATGAAGATTCAGTAAAGAAGGGTAAGAAGAAAGGGACCACATCCAAGTGTTATTATTGCAGCAAGGGATTTCATTCAGAGAAGAAGTGTTTCAAGAATAATATGGAAATCATGTCTTAGCTTCTTGAGAAGCACAAGATCGAAGTTCCGGGTGAACTAGAAAAGCCCGTTGATTCCTCAGAACAATGTCATAGTGCACACTTCCAAGGTGATATAAATTATGCTTTGAGTGCCAGATTTCTATCCTTTTCTCATGTATATGATATATATTTAGTCTCTGATATATAAGAATAATAAATATCATATCCTTACTTTGATAATCCTCCTCTCAGTCTACTAGATTCATCTCCCAAAAATCATGATTTTTCGCTAGATATTGACTTGTCTTTGAGCAGCTCTTCCTCATGAGATTATATATCTGATTTAGAATATTTTTTGAAGGATTATATGCATGTCATGACAAATATTATACCACCAAACATACCATCTACCATACCTCTGAATAATCCTAAGACTATACAAATCCAAAGTTTACTAGTTGATTCCTCATTGGTCTCTTATGCAGTGTTACTTATCTTACATATTTTGAAGTCTTGTCTATCCTTCAGTGGTTGGTTATCCATGTACTTAGTCATATTTGGACTGATATTAAACATGTTTGTATATGTTCTAAACACTTATATTTCAGATCTTATGCCCATCCATCATTCATATTTTTACACAAGTTAGTTTTCCCCAGTTGCTCATAGTTTTCCTAGTCTAGCCCTATATCCTCATGAAGCCACCAAATCCTTCTTCTTTGCTGTTCCATTTTCTAATGTTTCTGATATATCATATTTTTATCAGCCTCATATTATATCTATAAAGGTGCTACATCATATTGGAATATTGACATGTGATTCACATCACAATTTTGCAACTATTCAGGGAATTGAGTGTGAAATAAATTGTCTTAATATTTGTAGTCTTTGGGAAGGAGTATGCATAGATCTATTTTCCATTTCAGATTGTGATTGCAGATAAGAGTTTTATAGAATAAATAATAATTCAGATAATTCTCCTACTTCATCAGTTGATGAGATACAAGGAGTCTCTCCTCTTCTTCCTTGCAGGTTCTACACTCTGGCACATGATCATGGAGTTCATGATTTCTTCAACAAGTCTTCCATCTAGAAGTTCATTCAGATAATTCAAGTGAAGATAAAGATATGTTAAAGACATATTATTTCAAATTTTGTGCCTTGTCCTTTCTTGAGGGAGGATTTTCCCCATGTGCTTTTTCCTCTTTCCTCACTTTTCTGGACATACTAATTGTTAAAGGGTGACCATAGCCTTGTTGTTGGACCTTATATGCATCCATATGCATCTACATTTTTTGACATACCATCATAAATTCAGACTTATAGGGGGGTGTTGGAATATATTAAACCCACTCATAACTTAGGATAAAATAATTAATCATTATTTGAGTAATTATTTACCCACTAGCTTAATTAGTTGGCATCCACTTGCACCTTAAAGTCAATACATGCCATATATATTTCAAGAATACTTTATTTCTTATTTTGGGTTGCTCTTGACCACCTTTTTACCATCCAGAATTAGTATACATCACTTTACAGTAGATTCTACTTTATTCCGCTTTTCCAGCTTTTATGTGGATAAGGTAAAGCTAGTCAAACTAGGAAACTGGGTCCTTTTGTTGCCAACCCATCCTTCATGAATTTTTCTCCATTTTCTAGGATTATCATGTTATTCCATCTCCCTTGAAAACTCACTCATACTTTTTCCAATTCGTGAGGTCCTTGAAATATTTGGGAAGTGCTTTAGCCACCTATGGGGGTTTGCTATATTTTGGTAAGTCAGCCTTTTTGAGCTTTATGAGTTGTCTCCATACAACTCAATTTTCCTATGAGGGATGTAATATTTATGTACACTATTATTCATCATTATTCAATGGAACTATACACACCAATATTCATCTCTTCATTCATGTGATTTAGTCTCTTTTCTTCTCTCTATTTTTCCTGTGTATGCTTGTGAAAATTCTTAGTAGCAAGATCTATTTCCTATGCTTCTTCTTAGCATCATTGCTCATAGAATTGATGTATTATTTCAACATTTTTTCAGAATTTGATATTGGTAGTGCTTTGTCCACAGTCATATTTTGTGACAATCAAAGTGCTATTAATATCTCCACAGCTCCAGTTACCAGGCAGAGGACCAAACATGTTGAGATACACATGCACTACATCAGCGAGTTGGTGCATGACAGGATCATTGTTCTGCAATATTTCCCTACAGATGAGCATATTAAATACATATTCACCAAGATATTTTCTAAGAAAAATTTCACTTACCTCCGTTCACTGTTGGGGGTGAATTCATCAGGGTTATTAGTTACCTCTTCAGTGTTCAGCTTGAGTGGGGAGGGGTGGGGTTCCCACTGGGTTTTCCTTCTTTCCTCACTTAGATTTTATTTTGAGAATTGTTAGGGTTACATTTTTGTACAAGGTGACCTATGGCCTTTGTTTTCGGGGCCCTAGAATTTCATCCATTTTATTTTTACTCCTCCTGAGTATAGCTTAACGGGGAGTGTTGGAATCATTATCCAACTTACACACTTTATTTGGTCAATTTTAGCCTAATTACACACTATCCTAAGTTTAGTTAACTTAACTGGCATTAGATGAGCACACCATGACATCAGCATGAGCACACCCATGCCTTCCTTCAATCAAGGAGGCCAACTAATCCTTCTCCTTCAATCAGGGAGGCTAACTGGGCTTCCTCCTTCAAACAAGGAGCAATTCTAGGGTGATCAGAGTGTCATAAGTGCACCTAATTGCTAACTGATTGTTGTTTCACCTAAAAATCAGTTAAGTTGAGTTGTAAAGGAACCTCCATCATGCAATTGTCTATTTTGGGATGATTGGTATGAACTAGAGTGAACTAATTCGCCTCCAACCACTTCTAATGACCAGTATCACTTCAGTTAACTTCATGGGAGCTACTTGGAGTTAGTGATGTGCTACCACCTACTATTTGGCATGCAATGACATGTGTCTGAGTTACATTCATTTAGACTCGGTCATCTATTGCACTCCAATTCAGTTAGGACTCAGTGTGAGTCAATCATGGCTAGATTAGTGGTTAACTAAGTGTGTCTAGTGTGGCTAACATTCAGTTAAGCTACACCCATCCATGAAATTCGAATGACCTCCTAGTGAATTCTAATTAGCTTGGAATTCATGCATTCTACATGACACTGTATTGTATTATTCATTCTATTATTGATTATACAGAGCTGCAACCTCCTATTGCAGTACCATTACATCATTTCATGTCTAATTTGTCTTGAATCTCTTGTGAGTATGTGCTTTGTCTCAAGATTGTTGTGATATAAATAATAGACAAATATGGATGAATTTTCCTAGATCCAAGAATAGATCAGGTCTTGGGCTTGTGATACTTCACAATAATGACAAAAAAAGACAAAAACTGAAATCAAACAACAAATTGAAGAGGATTTGATTATCCAAACAAAATCTCAAGCAAGTATTCAAACAAGTTAAAATGAGGGGAAAATCCCAATTATGGCTTCCAATTTATTTGATAGGAAATTCACCCTACAGAGAGGTTCAAGCCCTCTTGACTATGTATAAAGTTTCATGGGTCCTTAAGTCAAGATATGATCGAAAAAAATGGGTTCTAATTTTATTCTGGCCTAGACTTTATGCAAACAATAAAGCAAACAACAACAAGAGTAATGGAGAATAGATGGCTTACATCCTTACTAGCGATCATCTTCCCTTCTCTATACTTAAGGTTTGATGTCCAAATATCCAAGTGGAGTAGGTCTTGTAAAGACATCACAAGAGACTACCTTCCTTCTACAAGTTAAGCATAAACAAAGCCTTCTTACTCTAACTGAAACAAATATAAACATATATGTAAATAGAGACACATATGGAAGAAAATAGGCCAAGTTATACTCATAGAAAGATGTAAAGAATCTATTACAATGTTATACCTAATCTTTCATTGGTAGTACCTCCTCCAAGGTTTCATTCAACACCCTTCTAAGACTCATGAGGTCATAAGGACCTCCCTTCTAAGTGTTGATGGTTTAGGTTGAGGAATGAGGTCCTTATATAGGATGGTGAAGCCAAACAACCATGGAAAGGATATGGATCTAAGGAGGATAAGGCGTATAAGATGTATTTACCTTAATTTGAATGGAAAAAGGAGATATTGTCGAAGGATAAGGTGATCTCAGCCAATATCAAGCTCCAATTCTTCTCCCAAAATCAAGGAAAATGGATTTTTTCATGATTTTCACTTCCCTAAGGCATAACAGATAGTGAAAAGGTAAAATTATCTCTCCCCTAAAGGCATGCAAGGAGAGACAATGTTGTAATTTTTCCCCATTGCTCATTTGTGAGGCAACGACTCTCTCAATTGAAGGGTTAAATGAGGTTGGTTAAGTAGTTCTTCGACTTCCAAATGACATAATACCTTCCCAAATGTGTGTAGGGATTGAAATAACCATAAGATAATGAAATTTTACATGCTTAGGAAACATAGGAACCATGTAAGTCAAGTAGGTGGAAAGCAAGTTACATTTTAAGGTATAACAAGCTAGAGATGTGTTTTTATATCTTTAAATAACTGTGGGATTTGTCATTCAATGGGTAAAATTACAGTTGGGGAAGCATGCATGAAGAAAATTCAAGGGGTATTAAGTCACATTGTTGGACACCCTTGCGGGTTCTATTGGTACCTATTCAAGTAGTACCTCATTAAAAGATCACCTATATAGAAACTTTTGCTTCCATGTAACCCAAGCTATATTGTAATATTATTCTATAGTGCCTAGGTAGTCAAGTAGTACATATAAGGGCACAATTGAGATTCCTTATTTAATGCTATAATATATTGGGCCAAGTACTACTATTAGGACCCATATGTATGTTAGAGAGTTAGAGTACCTAGAATTCCCTTATCCTCGGGACCCTAGAAGCCCTGTTCTTTGGACCAAACAACATAATTCCTACATCTTTGCATAAAGCAGGAATTTGGTAATTATGTTAGTGCAATAATATTCAATAGGGATAAACACTCCTACTAATGTAAGAATAAATAAAACGTATTTGTAGTGGTGGACACCTATCTCAAAAGGAATCCTTGCATAATGTTATCTGTGCTAATATACATCTCTAAAAACCCATTTTGTCTTGACCCCACAATAACACTTTTGGGGGTACATCTCAAAAGACTCGTCTTTATACCCTAGTTGTTTTGAGATAACATAGTGTTAATAATTTTTAGATCATAAGTGGTCCCATGGTCAACACCTACACCGACCAAACATGGACATTAGAACAAGTATATAACCAAGGATAATGAGGATATTGAATCATTGGTCATGACCTTGAAGTATTAATTTGACCATATCTACATCAATCTGGATAATAAAAACTAAATGTTGAAAATCATAACTAAACATGTGGGTGTGGATCATGTACCAAAGAATTCAACTATTGATTCCTTGGAAAGTGAAGAATGAACCTATCACACTCTCTTCCCTAAAACTTATCCTCCACCATCCCAAGATAACAATTCATGGAATCATTTTCCAAAAATTGACATGCATAGATTTGATGGATCATATCCCTTGGGTTGGGTTACCCTGATGCAAGGGGGTTCAACACAAAACCCTCTCTTAAAACTCACAACACAAAAAACATGGAATTGAATGCAAGAATATGCAACTCTAAGGCAATATCTTATTCTCCAAACTTGTACAAATTCTTACAAGCTTTAATAAATATGATTAGATCAGATTGTATAGTCTCTAGTATTGATGAAAAATAGTGCCAAAAGGTTACTATGATCAACAATAACATAAGAAACTCCTTCTCTTTCAAGTGAAAACATCAATCCACAATTTGCAACTTGTAACCTTCAATCTGCACTAGTTGGCTTCCTGCTATTCTCAATCGGAAAGGCCACTCTGTCCCTTAACCTTTTTTCTTTTGCCCCCTTTTTCCTCTTTCAAGCCCCTCCCCTTTATTCCTCTATCCTCCTTCCTTGGCCTTAATTATTACCTTTATCCTTAAAAAATACCCTAAAATTTAAAACTAAATTTGAAAGATTCTTTTTGAAAAAAATCATTTTAAAACTTTAGGTTTTTGAAAATAGATTATAAGCAACTTTTAGACCCCTTTCCCTAAGTTTAGACATAAAACCCTACTTTTTAAAAATACCCCACTATTTATTACCTTATCCTTAAAAAATACCCTAAAATTAAAATTAAAAATGGAAAGATCTTTTTGAAAAATCTTTTTAAAACTTTATGTTTTTTAAAAATAGATTATAAGCAACCTTTAGACCCTTTCCCTAAGTTTAAACATAATTATAAGTTAAAATTAAATTAAATAGGGTAAAATTAGAATTAAAAACTAAATTAAAATGAAATTAACTAAATTAAATTGAAATTAAATAAAAATTTCCCTATTTTTAGGCATTTAAAATGTAATTAAAAAATTTTCCTTGGGTCTAGACACATTAATAGGAATTTAAAATAATATTTGTTATTAATGATAATATAACTTATAAGAAACTCATTCCTAGGGTATGTTTATTACTTATAATCAAAATAAAAAAGGTAAGATTATAATTAATAAATTAAAATAAAATGTAATTAAATATAAATTTCCAGGCATTTAAATTGAAATAAATTTTTTTTTCCTTAAGTCTAGACAAATTAATAGCTATTAAAATAAAATTTGTTATTAATAATAATTAAAACTTTTGACATTTTGATATATAAATTTTTATTAACGTTTTTAAAAATAATTATTTATTAAAAATTTCTCTTTTTCTCCAAATTTTTTTTTAATAGTAGCCATTGTTGAAAATTTTTAATAATATAAACTTTTTCTTTTTCCACGAAATAGGTTTAAAGAATAACTTTTCCTTATACTTTGATATTAAAATAAAATTAATAAAAAAATTTAACCTAGAAAACCCTAGTCTCCGCGGCCGACCTTAAACCTTTTCTACCCAGGTTCAGTATTTATCAATGATTCTCAATCTCTCCACCTTCGACATTGTCCTGATGATGGATCCTGATATGGATCCGAAACGTCGACTTGGTCATTTCGATACTGTGGTTTCTCCGACATCAACATCAAATACTTGAATATTTGCATATATACTCTCATCCTATGAAATTTCTTCTCCTTTCTCTCATGAATGCAACAACACAATAAAGGATCTTCACTGCATATAGAGCATGTTCCATATATACAATATTTCACATAATATTTTTATCCATTTGGCCTTAGACACATGAAACTATAGAGAAATTCCCTTGATGAAATCAGAGGTAGTATGGATGATCATGCTTGCACAATGTTAGTATTCAAAACAAGAAAAATGTGTACATATGTTCCATAAAAATAATAAAATTCTACATGGTATCTACAACAACATGTGTTGTGGTTTATGCATATTATAACATACCAAGTTTTAGATTTCTCAAATGATGTTTGGACTAGGTCCAATTCCACGTGTTCAATGTTGAATATGTGTTAGAGATTTGCTTATGTCATGTCATGTCATGTCAAGGAAGTTCTTACTATGGGGCTCACAATCATTAGTATTTTTTCTCAACTTTAGCAAATCTCTTTGATTGGATTAAGGCTTGCCATTTGTTGGATCCTGAATTAACCCCTTTTTACTCTACCCTGTTTCATCATTTCTCCCTATTCTTGTCCCTCTTTTCTAGCTGAATCCTTATCTTTTCCATACAAACAAGCATGAATAAATCAGGTATAAATCATTATTTATTATTTCATTTTATGCTTGGTTTTACTTACAATCATGGATTTTACCTTTTGTTGTGTTGATTTGTACGTGATTTAAAAGAAGGGTTCAAAGTTACCAGGTGGGTCTACTGTAATAGCTTATCATACTCTAGAGTGGCTCAACTACAATAGCTTATCATACTTTGGAATGGCTCAACTAAACAACTTACCATACTCCAGAATAGCTCAACTGCAACATCTTATCATACTCCGGAATGGATAAAATGGAACATCTTATCATAACTTCAGAGTTAATGTCACCTGGCATTGGCTACCTGCTCAATGATCTGGTCAACATTAATGGCAAGGGAATCTCGGAGGCTCCTTCACGCATGCAACTGAAAATCACTGAGAAAATTCCGCATTCAATTGAGCATGTCAGTTCATGAAATAGGTTGAAGCAAATTCCATCTATTCCCAAGCTTATCTTGTGCAATTAATTGATGGCTATAACTATCATGATTTAATTCGGCAGACTGAATATTGAAGATCGCCATTGCTTCCCAAAATTTATGTAACTAAACAGCTTCACTCTTGTATAAGTTCATGAAGACTGGAAGAGTGAGGGGTTTGCAATTTGTAAGAGATATAGTAGAGTGATTGTAACTGCAACTTTAACAAATTAACAAAGAAGTGACAATTCTTGGCATCTCTCTGTTGTAGAATTTTTGAGCTTTCAACAGCATATCTGTTTGAAGGCCAGGGCCCGCCTTCTAAAAGAGTTACTAGTAGTTTAGATGTTTTAGATTATTTTATTTATGTCCAGTGTGCAATTTCATTTTGATACATTTATAGGGTTAGCTGCAACTGCATTCATTCAATGATTGCATTATCTGGTTTTCCTTTGGCTTGTTGTAGGTGGTGTGGTGTGATAGTAGACTATGTAGTTAATCTTTTCCTTTATGTAGAAGTGTGTTAATAGCTGTTGCAGACTCGCTCAGCTCATGTGTTGTGTGTTATTTATTTTTCTAGAGTTTTCCTGATTAGATAGGTCAGTTGCATTGATGAATTTGTTGCTTGATTAGTGATTAGAGATCCTTCTGATTTGGTAATTTAGATTTCCATTTTCTTCAAAAGTAATTCTATGTGGATTTCTCTTTACATCATAAACCTTAAGACTAGTACGATAGGAAATAGAAGTTCTTTTCAATTCCTAGATGGATAATTTTATTTTGAGTTCTTACAGGGAGTTGAGTTGGCTGAACAGTGATTAGAATTGAATGATTTTCATTTTACTTATCAACTACTAAAAATTTTTATGCATATACTTTGCTAATTTCCTTTGAAATAATAGACTTTCTTGGGTTGACAATTAAATATTGAACACTCTGCTTGTTAAGAAATTAATAGGTATATAGAGTGCCCAACATTTTGGCGTTGTTTCTGGGGAAGGTAATTGATGGACATAGTTAGTAGTTGAATTGGTTCATTTTCAATAGTAGTCTTGATTCTTAGGTGAAGGAGCGATAAGACGTAGTGAAGAGATGCGCATCCTTCAATAGATCGAATTAGTTCCTTACCCTAGGATCAGGTATAATTCATAAGATTTCATAATTTATAGGTTTACATGAATGCAAGAAGAACTCAATGGGATATTCCCAAAACACTAACCTGGCAAGTCGAAGAGGTTGTAGATGTATCCCAAGCTCAGGGAGAAATACATTGGTTGATGAATTAATTACTAGGGTTAATTCTTCTACTGGGGATCAAAATCAATGACCATCATCTATGAGAAGAAGCCATGTTTCTCATAGGCCGGAAGCGTCAATCTCAACTATGGAGATATCAATAGGAGCTGAGACACTATCTAGCGTCCATGTGGAAGGAAATCCAGGAGATAGGGGTAATTCTGTGGGATTATGTGGACCAGAGGAGGTCTATCGAATCAACAAAGAGGAAGTTACAAAAGAGGAGTGGTTGCAGTTTCGACAAAAGTTTGAAGTGTTGATGTATATGTAACTTCAGAATGTATTCACTTGTATTTCTTATGTATTGTAACCCGATGTTTATTCCGAGATGTATTTGTAATGTACTTAAGTCATGTCATGCCTCGATGTTTCGATCGGGAAGATCTATAATGTAAACAAATCATGTCAAGTCATTGTGGGTAACCCTCCTATTGTCTAAGGGTTAAAGTCCCAACAGTTTTGGGGCACTAGGGTTATTAGACTCTCCTAGAGAGGTCGACCCTAGTAGGTTTTTAGTCATGTTGGGATTAGTATAAATAGAGAGCTAGCCTCTCTATTTAGTACACAACTCATACACACTCAAGTGTAGCGCATAGCTAAGGAAGGAGAAGACACTAGGGCTAGATAGAAAGAAGGTTACTGCTGTCGGGAGATCATCTTACTATTTTAGGGTTTTAATTTTGGTGTTGATTCTATCTCTGAGGAAGTTGTGGGGTTTTCTCCATTTATGGTTTCCCCAAGGTAAAACGCTTTGTTCATTGTCTCTTGTGTTTGATTTTTGTGCTTGTTGTTCTCTCAGTTAAAGATCCTAGTGTTATACTAGCTTAATGTTAAAAATCTAACATGGTATCAGAGCTAACCTAAGAAGAAGACACTCTGCAGCTGCGGGAACTAGGGCTTTCAACTTTGTCGATCTCTCTCTATAGTTTTTCAGCAAAAGAAGGTTGGAATAACTCTCCTCCTTAGGGTGTATCTTTCTGTCGAAGCAGAATCCAATTATGAGGTTTTTCAGTTTTAGACCCGACAATGTTGCCAGAAATTAGGGATTTTCACAGAAGAGGAATTTTTCAGTGAGCCCAGGCCTGAATTGATATCCTCCCTAAAATAAAAGTTAGGGATCAATTTCAAAGCAATTGGTTGGACAGAACTCCAGAAAAGAAAAACCCTAATCTGCTTCTGAACCAGCACTGCAGAATTTCAGCTACAAATCCAGATCCGACATCTTGAAATGGTAAGATCTAAATATTTTGTATTTCCATTTGAGGTTCTCAGTTAAGATGTCTCATAATACCAAGCTTGATGAAAAGATTGAGGGAGCTGATAACTTTCGAGCCTGGAAGTATAGGATCTCCCTAGTTCTGGAAGAGAATGAGTTGGACTCCTACATCAATGAGGAGGTTCCAGTTCCAGAGGGAGATGAGGCTAAGGCCATACACAAGAAGAATATGGTTATGGCAAAGAGAATCATTGCTGATTCTATCAAGGATCATCTCATACCACAGGTGTCCTCCCTAAAGACACCTAAAGCTATGTTTGATGCCCTAACCAAATTGTTTGAAGGGAAGAACATAAGCCGGAAGATGACTCTGAGAAACCAACTGAATAATGTGAAGATTCAGAATGCAAAAACCATCCAGTCTTACTTCACAAGAGTTTCTCAAATCAAAGAACAACTAAAAGCAGTAGATGAAGAAGAGGAAAATGCTGAGATTGTAATGGCCACCTTGAATGGTCTCCCTAGATCATGGCACTCCTTTATTCAAGGGATATGTGCTAGAAAGAAGTTAGTTAAGTTCAACAGACTGTGGGAAGAATTCTCTCAAGAAGAAGTTGGGATAACAGCTAGATAATAGAAGATGGTAAGTGAAGATCAAGCTCTCACGGTACATTCCAAGAAAACCAAAAGAAGTTCTCATCACTCCAGAGGTAAGCATTTTTCTAAAACTAACTCTAGAAAAGATTTCTCTAGAGGCAGATGTTATACTTGTGATGAAGTAGGACACTTTGCAAAATATTGTCCTAAAATAAAAAATAAGAAAAAGGGCAACAAGAAAATACATCATGCTCATGCTGCAGAGGATGATGAACCTTCCAAGAAGAAAACCAGATATGAAAGTGAAGACTCTTCAAGTGATGAAGAATATGTCTTGATTTCTGCTCTCACGAGAAATATCACACATGGAATCAATGATTGGATTATAGACAGTGGGGCTTCCAAGCATATGAAAGGATTCAAAGAATCCTTTGTGAAACTTTCAGAACATGAATCACCTCACAAGGTGAAGCTTGGAGATGACTATCAATATACAATAAAAGGTAGTGGGGAATCTTCTTATAAACTAGACTCTGGAAATTGTATGAGGATGCAAGATGTATTGTTTGTACCAGGAATCAAGAAGAACCTTCTCTCCATATCTGAATTAGATGCAAAAGGCATGAGAGTTGCATTCATAGATGGCCAAGTCAACATGTGGCCAAAGGGAAAGACTATTAACGATGCAGTAGTGATTGGGGAATAAGAAGGAGGTATATAAATATTGAAGGGCCATCCAGAACAAGCCTTGGTCCATGACACAGTAGAGCCAAATGAACTTTGGCATGGAAGGCTTGCACATGTGCATTACAGAGCTCTACCAATTGCAAGCAAAGCTGTTGAAGGTCTTCTAGAAATTCAAGAAAAACATGATGGGGTCTATAAAGGATGTGCGAAAGGAAAGAATACAAAGAATACATTTCGAAGTAGTGAAATCAAAGCAAAAGTAATCTTGGAAACCATCCACTCCGAACTATGTGGTCCTATGTCATCAAGCTCACTAAGAGGGTATGTATATTATGTTTCTTTTATTGATGACTTTTCTAGGAAGACATGGATTTACTTCATGAAGAACAAAGATGAAGTATTCAGCAAGTTCAAGGAATTCAAAGCCTTGATCGAGAATCACACAGACAAGAAGATCAAGACCTTTCGATCAGATAATGGCGGAGAATTCACATCTAATGAATTCAAAGAGTTATGCAGAGACTCAGGGATTAAGAGGGAGTTTTCCACTCCTTATAATCCACAACAGAATGGGATTGTAGAAAGGAAGAATAGAACTATCATGGAATCTTAGTTCATGAACAAGAAAGGAAGAACATAATGGGATTGCTTCATGATCAAGATCTTCCTATGCATCTTTGGGAGGAAGCTCCCAGAACAGCGGTGTATGTACAGAACCGTACTCCACATAGAGTACTCGAGAACAAGACTCCTGAATAAGTCTTCTCTGGCAAGAAACCAGAAGTTAGCCATCTCAGAATATTTGGCTGTCCTGTGTACATACACATTCCAAAAGAAAAGAGAACAAAATTAGATCCTTTAAGAAAGAAGGGTATATTTTTGGGATACTCTGAAAGCTCGAAGGCTTATGGAATATATTTCCTAAGATACAAGAATATTGACATTAGCAGGGATGTGACATTTGATGAAGACACAACTTACAACAAATCCAGAAAGAAAACTGTTGAAGAATCTGAAGAACAAGAAGCACCTAGAAATTATGATACAACCATGAATGAAGAAACTCAAGAAGAAGATTGAGAATTCGAAGAACCACAAAGACCTATATATCCACCTCCAGAGAAGAATCCTCATAAGAGGAAACCTGCTTGGGTATGAGAACTTATCCAAGGTGCGGAAAGATATGGTGCTCCAGAAGAGAATCATGAGAAAGAAAAAAGACCAGATCCTGCTCCGGGTATGTAGCATTACTATGTGATTTCATTGATAAAGAGCCTTCCAGTTATGAAGAAGTAGCAGAATGGAAAGAATGGAAGGATGCTATGATCAAAGAATATCAATCGATCATGAAGAATGATGTTTGGGATGTTGACCCAAGACCAGAAGGGAATTCAGTTGTAACTTCCAAATGGATTTACAAGATCAAGCATACTGCAAACGGTAGCATAGAGAAATATAAAGAAAGATTTGTTTCTCGGGGTTTCTCACAGAAAGAAAAAATAGATTATGAAGAAACCTTTGCACATGTACCCAGATACACTTCCATCAGATCAGTACTCTCCCTGGCTAAAGTGATGAAATGGAAGATACACCAAATGGATGTCAAGACTGCTTTCTTGAATGGTGTAGTGGAAGAGGAAGTGTATGTAGAACAGCCACTTGGTTTTGAGACACATGATAGAGAGTCTCATGCATGCAAATTGAAGAAATCCCTGTATGGTTTGAAATAGGCACCCAGGACTTTGTACAACAGAATTTACAGATTTCTATCTAGTTTGGGCTTTACCAAGAGTAAAGCAAATTCCAACCTTTACGACAAGGTTGAATATGGCAACCCAGTGATCCTCCTACTATATGTAGATGATCTGTTTGTGACAGGTATGGATGGTTTGATTGTTGATATGAAGAGAAAGCTTGCTGCTGAGTTCAAAATGAAGGACTTGGGTATGATGCATTATTTTCTAGGTATGGAGGTGTGGCAGAGTGCAAATGGAATATCCCTTGGATAAGGGAAGTATGTAGTAGAGATCCTAAAAAGGTTTGGGATGATGGACTGTAAGGCTATGGCCACACCTATGGCATCGAACCTAAAGCTATTAAGAAATGCTTCATCAAATTCAGTTGATGCTATGATGTATCATCAGATGATTGGGTCCTTAATGTACCTAAATAACACTAGACCATATATTTTCTTTGCTGTGAACACCTTAAGCCAGTTCTTGACAGATTCGAGACATGTTCACTTGATTGCTGCAAAGCATATTCTGAGATACCTGAGAGGTATGGTTGATTATGGGTTTAAGTACGATATGAATCAGAAGATTAACATAGAGGGTTATGTTGATTCAGATTGGGCAGGCAGTGCCATCGTTAGAAAGAGCACTTCAGGATGTTGCTTCAGTATGGGATCAGGTGTGATCTCTTAGTTTAGAAGGAAGCAATCATGTGTGGCACTGAGTACAGCTGAAGCAGAGTATGTCGCAAGTTGTTTAGTTAGTTGTGAGGTAGTATGGCTTAGGAAGCTACTGTTTGATTTATTTGATCTCTAGCTGGATGCTACTTGTATACACTGTGACAACCAGAGTTGTGTGAAGTTGTCAAAGAACCTAGTGTTCCATGACAAGTCGAAGCATATCGAGATAAAGTATCACTATATCAGGGATATCGTGCAGAGGGGAGCAGTGAAGCTCCAGTATATTGTGACGGATGATCAGATAGCTAATGTGTTGATGAACCCATTAGCTAGAGTGAAGTTTGAGTACTTCAGGGAGAAGCTTGGTGTGATCCTGGTCGAGGTCCCTTCCAAAGGGAAGTGACAAGTCCGGAAGCCATTCTGGCGAGCAGGTTAGATGTAAGGGTTGAGTCATTCTATCATGGTGAGAGGATTGGTTCCTTCCATGTTAGATATGAGTGTTGAGCCATTCTAATATGACTATAGGATTGGTTCCTACATGATCAGATATAAGGGCTATTTCCATTCTTGGAATGGAGCTGCCTGGTGATATACCAGGAATACTTGGTCTTGGACTGAGGGACTTTCTGAGACGATTGTAAGATGTAGTCTTATATGATCAAATGTGAGCACATGTCCATTCTGATGTGATTAAGGTATGTGTTCCCACTAGATCAGATATAAGGGCTATTGCCTTTCTGACGAGTAGGTCAAATGTGAGTGCTGCCCATTCTGATGTAAGATTAGTTCCTACACAGATGTAAGGACTACCGCCTTTCTAACGAGGAGGTGAGAAGTGAGTGCCATCCATTCTAATGTGGATGAGATCCTACATAGATGTAAGGGCTACTACCTTTCTGATGAGTAGGTCAGATGTGAGTGCCAACCATTCTGATGTGACTATAGGATGAGTTCCTACATGATCAGATGTAAGGGCTGCCACCTTTCTGATGAGGAGGTCAGATGTGAGTGCCAACCATTCTGACAAGTAGGTCATATGTAAGGGATACTGCCATTCTCTAAATGGAGGCACCTCGTCAGTTACCAAGAACCCTCAGTATAGGACTGAGCACCTTTCTGACGAGTCAAGGTCAAATGTAAGTGTTGTGCCTTTCTGATGAGTCAAGCTCAGATGTGAGTGCTGGCCATTCTAACAAGTAGGTCAGATGTAAGGGCTACCAAAGTCCTATGAGGAGGTAGGACTACACCCAGCATGAAAAAGGGCTGACTCTATAGAAATTCCTCTGAAACGAAAAATCATGAGATAACACATATGATGATGATCCATATCCAGTGATGGTGATCCAGATACAGTGATGATCCAGATCCAGTGATGGTGATCTAGATCAAGTGATGATCCATATCCAGTGATGGTGATCCAGATACAGTGATGATCCAGATCCAGTGATGGTGATCTAGATCAAGTGATGATCCAGATCCAGTGATGATGATCCAGATCTAGTGATGATACAGATCGAGTATGATCCAGTGATGATGATCCAGATCTAGTGATGATACAGATCGAGTATGATCCGGTGATGATGATCCAGATCGAGCGATGATCCAGATCCAGATGAAGATGAAAAGAACTTGACAATGACCCAGATGATACAGAGAAGAAGACTTGTGCTAAAAATTGTGTCGAGAGAATACCTTCCTAGTTAAGAGGGAGTGTTCATGTAGACGTAACTTCAGAATGTATTCACTTGTATTTCTTATGTATTGTAACCCAATTTTTATTTTGGGATGTATTTGTAATGTACTTAAGTCATGTCATGCCCCGATGTTCCAATCGAGAAGATCTATAATGTAAACAAGTCATGTCAAGTCATTGTGGGTAACCCTCCTATTGTCTAAGGGTTAAAGTCCCCACAGTTCCGGGGCACTAGGGTTATTAGACTCTCCTAGAGAGGTCAGCCCTAGTAGGGTTTTATTCATGTCAAGATTAGTATAAATAGAGAGCTAGCCTCTCTATTTAGTACACAACTCATACACACTCAAGTGTAGCACATAGTTGAGGAAAGAGAAGACACCGGGGCTAGATAGAAAGAAGGTTACAGCTGTCGGGAGATCATCTTACCATTTTGGGGTTTTACTTTTGGTGCTAATTCTATCTCTGAGGAAGTTGTGGGTTTTTCTCCATTTATGGTTTCCCTAAGGAAAAACACTATGTTCATTGTCTCTTGTGTTTGATTGTTGTGCTTATTGTTCTCTCAGTTAAAGATCCTAATTTTATACTAGCTTAATGTTAAAAATCTAATATGAAGATCATAAAAATCAAGAGGAAGAGATAATCATGAATAACGAACGTCACCATGACGATCGTGGAGAAGAAGTAGGGTACATTCATAACAATAATGGTGACCTCTAGCATAAGGAGACAGTTTCCACACTCCAGTTCCCCATTCAAAAACCATCTGGATAGACCCCTATGAAGAATATTTCACCCTTAGTGTTACCTCACTTTCATGGGAAGGCCATAGAGAATCTAGATGAATTCCTCTTTGAGTTCAACATTCTCTGTAGAATTTATGACTATACCTTGAGTGAGCATAAGCTGAAACTATTTCCTACTACCTTGAAAGATAATGCCTTACGTTGGTTTATGAGTTTGGGTGGCAAAAGTGTTGCAAAGTGGGATCAGATGAAACATGTATTTCTCAAGAAGTACCAAGAATATTGTAGGATGAAGGATAATAGAGAAGAGTCATTTAATATGGTGCAAAAATATGATGGGAGTTTGGAGGAATTTGTGGAAAGGCTTCTGTATAATGTGTAGAGGTCAGGCCAAACCACTATTGGAAGGGATGTCCTCAAGATCATTATGTTGCGGGGAATAAGAGAAGAATTTCTAGACATGATTAATCTGTTAGGGAAGGGAGACATCTCCAAAGAATATTTTGATCATATTGTGGACTTATGTCGATGATACTCTAGGGGGTCTTCCAAAACCAGCACAAGGGACCGAGATGTTTTCTCATGAGAACAAAAGTTAGCTAGCGCAGGAGCTTCTCAGGCAGAGATTGACAATCTCCTTGAGAATTTTAAAATGGACATGATGAGTTCCATCTCTTCACAACTAGATGTTATGAGAGCAAAATAGAAATAGGTGGCTGAAGATCTGGTACTTGGGGTGTTCTTCCCTAAGTGTAGGAAGAATCACCCGTTGAAAGAATGTCCACTTGATAAGGTGGAGGTGTGTGGTCTGTGTGAATTGGAGCATGATACCAAACATTGTCCCTCACTTCCAAAAGCCAAAGAATTCTTTCAAGAATCCACTGCAGACATGGAACATGCTTGTTTTATTTTGCAGAAGAAGCCATGGAAACCTTGGGTTCTAGGTATGAATTATGAGCCTACACCTTTCAATTCCTAGAATAATATTAATAATAAATTTTCTCCATGATACTCATATCCTAAAACACAGTGGCACCAACCTCCGCAACCTGTAGTACAATATCTGAACCCTTGGAATTCATGGGCACCACATCCAAACCAACAAGCTCCTTGGTCTCTGGGATGGAGAAATGCTTATATAGGGAACCAGTTTCCCCATAATCAACCATACTATTCGTAGTATCAGCAACCTCAATTGCAACTCCCAATTAATTCTACACCAATGGGTGCACTGCTCCGTACTCAATTTCCTACTCAACCTAACCCCAATCCTAACAATAAAGCGGTGCAACAATTTGAAATTTCCATCATGCCAGCTTATTCCATTTCCCCTCTCCCTTGCAATAATTTACATTTATGATCAGGGAAGGTGGTGGAACCAATAATCATTGAGGATGTTCCATCCTCTGTGACTGATGAAGGAATGAATCTACAATTTGGAAATTCATTCAGTTTTGTGATCTCCATTATTGAGGACACTAAAACATCAACTGAAACACTAGCTAAAACACCGATTGAGATACATGATGAAACATTGGCTGAAACAATTGCAGAGATACATACTAAAACACAACTTGCATAGTATTCGAGAGAACCACTGTATCTTGAATGATTAGCCTTGCAAAAGGTCATGGAATAACCTAGTTTCAATCTCCTAAGAGAGTTGGAAAATATTTATGTAATAATTCCCCTATTACAATCCCTACACAACATACCTATTTATGCCAAAACTATTAGAGACCTGGTTGTAAAAAGACCGGGAAGGAAACCTAAATATCCCCCTACATTGCATGTTGCGGGGAAATTATCTGAACTGGTGATGGGGAAACTCCCATTGTCCAAATACACTGACCTAGGTAACCCCACCATCACAGTATGTATTGGAAGATCCAAATCTCTAATGTTTTGGTTGACTTAGGTGCTTCAATAAACGTTATGACCATTGAGACCTTAAAAAAACAAGGACTCACTAATCTTAGGCCTACTCCAACCATACTAGAAAACGTTGACATATCCACTATCAAACCAAAAGGAATTGTGGAAAACCTTGTAGTCTTCGTTGATTCATGGAAGTACCCTGTAGAATTTATTGTTTTACAACCTAAGTCACAGTTGGAGGGACACCCATTGATCTTGGGAATACCATGGCTAACGACAACATATACATACATCAGCTGCAGATTAGGGTCCATGACAATTTCTGATGGAGGTTCCATTAAAAACCTGACTTTATATCCTCCATCTAGACTAATCCTAGACGTTGAAATTCCATTATGGATGGATTTAGAGGAAGAAGAAGATATTGATCCTTTATTAACAATTGGGAGAGCCTTGACCTTTAAGACAAAAACTGAAGATGAAACCATCTATAA
Source organism: Pseudotsuga menziesii (assembly GCA_001517045.1). Taxonomy (NCBI): domain Eukaryota; kingdom Viridiplantae; phylum Streptophyta; class Pinopsida; order Pinales; family Pinaceae; genus Pseudotsuga; species Pseudotsuga menziesii. Next base: position 634,139 of record LPNX011088607.1, read on the forward strand.
TTTCATTAGCGAGCCTACGTCTGTCACTAAATGAGTATATCGGATCCTGGATAGCACACTAAAAGAACGAGAAAATGAAGAACTTACAGAAAAATCCTTATTCAGTAACACTGAATTGATTCCAGTAATCGATAATTCCAAGAGTGTTCTAGTAGAATTCGACTCAGGGAAAACATTGAATATCAACCCTGATCTCAAATCCGATGAACTGGAACGTCTTGTTACGTTGCTAAAACAACATAAGGGGGGTTTTGCATGGGAATACACAAACATTAGGAGAATTCCCTCAGCACTTTGTACCCATCATATTTTTATTAAGAATTATTCAAATCATGTACCCCAACCTCAACGCAGAATGAACCCGAACTTGATAGATATCGTGAAGGAGGAAATCCAAAAACTTTTCGAGGTAGGTTTTATTTACCCTATTTCAGACAGCAAGTGGGTCTCCCCAATAGGGATCGTACCTAAGAAGAATGGGAAATGGTGAGCCTGTGTAGATTATAGTTAACTTAACATAGCAACATAGAAGGACCACTTCCCTTTTCCTTTCATCTCAGGTTCTAGACACCCTATTTGGAAAATTGTTCATTTCTTTCCTGTATGGTTTCAGTGGATATAACCAAATCCATATTTCCCGTTGTTGGCCAGGAAATATGACCTATATGGTTTTGTGGCCAACTACTGAAAAACAGCCCACACACTCGACTTACTGCAATCTTGTATGTGTTTGGTATAACTGTTTTTCACATGTTAAAGGCCCTGCTGCCTGTAAAAAAATGCTCTCAAGGTAGAGAGTCTCTTGGGGGTGTAGATGGTAAATTCTACTTAATCAAATCTTCACTCAAATCAAAAAGATCTAATTAAAATGACTAACTAATGCTAATAAATACCTTAAACTAAAACAGAAAATAATAGTAGCTCCTAATCCTACTCTATAATGACCTAAGATGCAATATAACTATCCCAAATTGGGAGCTGAAATTAATAATATGATAACAAGTTTTATTTAAAGAAATTGATCTATGATGTTGCAATGTTAGGAAAGCCTACTCTTAGCAGAGACAGATCTAAATCAACTTACAATAAAACAACATTTTATCATAAATTAATTTGAAAATGAAACAAAACTCATAATCAAAATAAATTTAACATAGTATTGAAGCATGAAAAATACACTCAGGTACTAACGCTGAAATGAATAAAGTTCAACTCACATAGTCAGTACTTTGTATAAAATCATATCATTATCAACTGAAGAAAAGAAACATGAAGAAGTTCACTTACTTTTCTACATGACAACTAATCATCCATACTTCAACACTAAGTATTTTGTTTAGAATCCATTAACAAAAGTATTCTCACATATAATATAAAGATACATACATATGAAAAGGAAATTCAACACAGGAAAAACAACATTAAGACAACATGATAATAACTGTTAGACTTAGCTAATGTCTTCAGTATGTCTCTAAAATATAGTAATCCTTAGAAATAGTTCTAGAGGAACACAAATATACAGAATAATATTAAGTGTTGTATTATATTTGTTCATCACGAGTTCCAGGATTCCAACCCTTTGCTTCAGTTCAGAAATTGCTTATAAAGGAACTTAAAAGACTACAACTGACTAACTAGAAATCCTATTTCTCAGGAAAAATCTCAATTGTATCCAAATATGGTGTAACCATGACCAGATTCATAGGCACGTTGTTACAAAATCATCCGGAGAGAAAGATACGCCAAGAGGTTAACTTACTGGAGAAAATCCAGCGTTATACTCTCCCAGTCATAGTAACACCATATTGGATAATCCATGCCAAAAGAAGCTTAGAAAGAGGAACGAAGTAATCACCGAGCATCAAATCAGTTGTAAATCCTGAACATTCCTCATTGAGTAGCCACGTACAGTCAAAAGACACGAAGGTAGACCAACATCCATTTTTATCCCAACAGTTTCTTTGACACCTATAAATATTAAGAAAAAATTGTTTAGCAAAAATTAATGATGATCAATTAAGCATGAGTGAGATATCTGCAGAATTTTAATTCTGTAGATATCTCAATTTAATCATTTAGACCGTGAATTGAAAACAAAATCTCACAAACCCAAAATATCACTAACCTTTAAGATCTATCCAAAATCCTCTATAGGCATAATGTAAGATACAAAAGACAAAATTTAGAAGTCACTAGAAAACAAAATATCATGTTTGTAAGGCCGACTCGACTGAGAATCGAATAGGTACACTTCTCCTAGCTTCATTCAGTTTAGCTCTGAACCTGACATCCATGGTCCTGTTAATCCTATTCTGTCTTTTCAATCTTTGATTCTTTAACAAAAGCCTTTTAATTATTTCTTTGCATCTCAAATTTTTTCCTCTTAACACATCCCATTTCTCAACCCAGGTGATCAATTCAACTTTTAAAGATTTAATTTCTTCCAGAGCAATTGTTTGAATAACTTGTGCTTCTTTTAAATCTATTTGCAAGGAAGAAATCAATTGAGCATGAGGATTTGGATCAGTTTGGTACTTCGACTCTCTTTTCAAGTTTATTCAGGATTCTTCGGTTAATTAAGGCTTTCTGTCAATTTCTTGGTCACCCTCACGATTCTCATGCTAACTGTCAATAAACTTGTTTGCAAAGATAGAAACATATTTAAGATCTAGCACAGATGGGCCTATGGGAGATAGATGTGGTTGAACATCTGAAGATTCACTCACCTCAATAACTGAGATATCCCCAACACTCAAATTCCTCCTGGCAAGCAGAACGGCTATCATACTGCATGTGGTTCTTCGTATAGCCGAATTTCTCATAGCACAGCTAGTCTGATCTTCAGCCTCTGTTTGATTTATATCAACCTATGCACGAGAAGAATTTTTGTTTTCACAGGTTATAGGAATTGAGGGTTTCCTTCCTCAACCTTGAGAATTATTTGCAAGAGTTTCAACACTAGTTTCCACCTCAATTTTTACATCATCAAGACTTAGGGTTTGGTCAGGCTGAAACCCTTCATCCCCCAAATCATCCTGAGAACCAGAGTCCTCGATTGCAAGCTCAACTTCTTCATTTTTTAGCTGCCTACGTCAAACCCTAGGCCTCTGTTTGGGCCATTCCTCGTTAACCCCAAACCCATTTCTCACAAGGAAAGAATCCCAGGTCTGACCTAGTTCTTCCAACAGACTAGACACAAGAATTTTAATTAACCCCTGGTGGAATAAACTCCTATTTTTGTCCCCAACATTAGACTGATAAGTGGATTCCATTTTATGCATACTGTTCAAAAAGAAAAGGGGCATATTGACAGGGTACCCCTTAAATATCAACAATATCTGAAGGTGATTAAATTGCGTCTGAGACAGCCTACCTTCGCAAGTTACATACCTGATGATTAGCTCTAGAAGAGCCCTCCATTTCTTCATTAATAACTGGGAGGGGAAGTTGGATTTGAACTTGGTTTGTCGATGAGTAGGGGTAAGAAACCATTTCCACTGGTCACTCTTAATATGCTTTCCTTTATACCACTTCTCACCAATTTGTGGCAAGCAAATTGCTTGAGAAATGAATTTCTCAGACAGCCTGATTTCAACGTCTCCCACATGTGCACGAACCCCATCGAATGACTCTGTGAATGCCTTAGATACTGCCATATTAAAACCAGAAAACTTTCGAAGAAACTCCAACCATCCAAACCTTGACACGACCTCTCTACACTCGGGAGAAACATATATATATTCGTAACCAATAAGTTCGAACCTAGACACTGGAGCCATGGTAGTAGATACACAAACCTCTAGGGTTTTTGAAACATAGGTTACAAGATGAAATCGACTTATCAATAGTATAGGCATTACCAGCAATATTCTAAAATACCCTATTTTAACAAAGCCCTGAAAACCTTCCTGTAAGTTCATCATAACGTGAATTGGCAGAGACAAGAGGTTTCGAAAACAACTTACCAAAACATAATGAGCCGTAGGAGAGTCATACAGGCGAGTTATTGCAAGTGATGTTTGCATGATTAAGGATTGACAGATAGCAACAGTCAAACGACATGACTACCAAAACCTTAGTTCCACCATTACTTCAACATTCATTGTGATTTCATAACGTGTTGATAATGGAGGTTAATTCATCATTTTTTAACACATAACTAAATAATTTCCAAAAACCTTAATCCTTCATTTATCAAATACAATCATAATAATGTGATCACTTTAGCATATAATCAATACCTTAGGGTAAAGGTCAAAACTGATCAGAGAATAATATGATAATGTGACCAAACCAATGTCAAAAACCTAGAAAGTGACTTTAGACCTTCATCACAAACTCTGACACCAACCTATTTCAGAAATATGAATTTGAAATAAGCGATGAGCATATAGTATAGTAGGGTTCATGAAGATCACATTAAATTCACCTTAAAACTTATGACAACTAAGATAAGATAAATAATTCAGAAGTGATGAAGCTTTACCAAATTTTCCATATGAATAGGACAATAACAGTTATCACATCATGCAATAACTAGTTTGAATTAATAATTTATAAAATCATTTGATTTTAATCAAACATGAGTGATGGGTAGAAAAATAGGAGCTACTAATCTTCTATAATTATAGTCCTCCTGATGATTGACAGAAATGAAGAATTAAGATCATAAGAGTCAAATTTTGCTATTACTGATGTTCAACTCATCCGAATCAATTAGTCAAGTAAGTTTCTATCAGGAGTGACTTAAGAATCAAAGATTCTCAGGGCCCTCCTAAGATATCAATGATGAGCTTTTTTTATCCAAACAAAAAGAGCCAATATTGTTTGAAAATTATCAATCTTCAAATTACTTGTGTTAAAAAAATGCTCTGAAGGGTGTTACCTGCCAACAATTGGTGACATGCTGGGACCAAACCAGTTATCTCTATAAGAAAACACCATTCAAACTTCAGATAATCACAAATGATGTTATCAAATATCGAATCTCTGCCTAAGTGATTCAAATTCAAAACCATCTGAACATGTGACTGGACCTCAACATATTTCTATAACAACCCTATGACTGTCACCTGAGTGTTTTGATCCTAATCAGACTCAGGAAAAAGCAAGATAACTTAATTCCAATGTAGATCCACAAGGTCAAAAACAGGTTAACCAATACCCATATAGATATGGCTTCTCAAGAACATCAGTTGGTTTTCCCCCACATTAAAGAAACAAGTCAGACAATACTCCTTTTTTTCCTCTTTATTTTTTATTTTTTTTATTTTTTTTCTTGTTAGTATATATACAAATCATATTCACAGAGACAAACATGAAAAGAATCAATCAGAAACACTATCTTAGCTTGGTGACTAAATAGATAGCCTTATTCACCAACCCTACTAGAAACTGATCAGGCTAGCTCGTGATGAGACTTCCTGTCTCTCAGTTATTAAACCGAGAGTTGCTGTCATTGGATTGGTAACTAAATTTTGACAACGTCATTCCAATAGAATTTATGGTCATAAGCAGACCATCTTGTGATGAGACCTCCTATGTTCTAATAATACTTTTCATGTTCACCTAATTTCAAGAGTATTGTCCTAGTCAAATGATGAGGTGTATTCCCAAAATGGGGGGAAGGAAACCACAAACTTCTCAAGAGTGCTTAGAGATAACCAAATATCTTCAACAATTTTTCGAGCTTAGCAGACATCTATTGAAATTAGTAAATAAATTACCTGAAGTACTTGATCTGTAAGAAGACACTCAAAGACAACAATCAAAGACTGTTGACAACAAAATTGTGGAGGCTGAAATTGCCACAAATCCGAAAACAAATCACTTATTAGAGATCTGATACTCCCTGTTATTATCAATGACTACAGTCTGGTATGCATTTCAATCATTAGGTTCTAAGTCCGTGCAGAATGCTTCATGTTGAATCTTGTGATTGAATAAAAGAGATGTTTTTAAAATTAAAAAAAACAAATTTTTCTAGAGGCAAAACACAAACTTATGTACAGTAAATGATCTAAAGAGTTGGATTATTTTCATAACCTATCACCTAGAATTGCGAATAAGCATTATGATGGTGATAATAACGAAAATAATTAGTAAGTATAAGATCGAAAATTCCAACCAGAAATCAACATAAACTACAAACTTATGTACAGAAATCTACATAGATGGAAATATACAATGGAAAGATTCGATGATGTGCAATTATTGAAAGTAATTTTTAAGGGCATGCCCATTTACCGGAAGGTAATCGAGCTGTCCTTGTAAAGTCTTTAAATGAAAGGTATTTGGACCAAGATTTTCTGCTATAACATATGGGCCTAACCAAAGACGTTGAAATTTGGTATGTTCCCCTTTATCCTCATGTGCTTTGTCCCATCTCAAAACCATATCATCTACTTGCAATTCTCGATTTGAGGACGAGACACGATCGAACCATGCCTTAATAATTTACTGGTGTTTCGCAAAGTGTTTCTTGGCATTTTCTCTTTCTTCTTCCAACTTCAACAATAGATTAATTCTTTCTTTGATGGCTGAACATTAAGTCTCTTATACAGCTCGTGCAAGCTGTAAGGAAGGTAAAAACAGGTTTGGAGGAAGAATAGCCATTAGAGGAAATTTCAACTCAAAATGGGCCTTTTAAATTTGATTCAAATTCCATGCCATCATGTGTTAGCCAATGAAATTTCTTTAAATTTGAAATACCGTATAGGTCTTAAACACTTTTTTAATATAAATTTGGGGATAGGTATCATAAAAAAAACTACTTTTTTTGTTTGTATTTTCGACATATCTCCCCGTGTTTTTACTCAAATTTCAAAGTAGTTTTTTTTCTTTTCTTCCTCCAAAATCAATAAATATTATTTTATTATTTTAACTATTATTTTATTAATTCTTTCTAGGAGGCCCATTTTGAGTTCAAATTTCCTCTAATGATCTACTCCATATACCAAAAAGAAGGGATAATTACCAATAGATGATTTTGGAGTGACCCTATCATCCCACAAAGCCTGATGAAGGACAGTATGCTAGTTCCTATGATTTTCGGCTATGGATCTTTTCAAAATTTTCAGCAAATTCTTATTTGTGGATTCAACAAGGCCATTGCCTTATGGATAGTAGTTTTCTGAATATCTAATTCTAATTCCCTTTTCTAGAGCAAATTCAGTCAATTCTCCAGAAGGAAAATAAGATGCATTATCAAATACGAGTTTTAGGCACTCCAAATCTAGTGATTATGTTAGTTTCAAGGAAATGCAATACCTTATTCGTATTAACCACTCGTAGGGGTTCAACTTCAGACCATCGAGTAAAATAATCGGTAACAGTTATAATATACTTATGCTGAAGGGAGGAGGATGGATTTATTGGTCCAACGATATCAATTCCCCATTGTTGAAAAGGCCTATCCACCATCACAGGTTGCAAAGGAAAAGCTGGATTTTTAACTCTGCCAGCTGCGGTCTGACAATCCTGGCACCTTCTAATGAACTTCATGAGCATCTTTAAACAGAGTTGGCCAAAAATAGCCTACCCACAGAATTTTATGAGCAGTAGTATCACCACCAAAGTGGCCACCAGCGGGCCCATCATGTAGTTGTGTTAAAACTAAATCAGATTCTTCCTTCTCTAGACAACGAAGCAAAACTACATCCACATTTTTCCTGAAAAGCACATTATTTACCAATTGATAGGGTGTTGATTTTAATCTCACTGCTCTTTTAATTTTTGGATCTAAATGATCTGGGGAAATTCCAGTTTCCAAATAGATGTGAATGTCGGTATACCATGAGCTAATAGGATCTGGGATAAAACAGATTTCTTTCTGTAATAAAACATCATCTAAAGGCATGTCATTCTGGTCAACAGGGAGATACACTGATTCAGCAGCCAACTTACACAATCCCAAACCTCGTATGACCTAAGAGGGTTTAATCTCTAGATCATATTCTTGAAGAGCAACCATCCAATGTGCTCTTTTTTCTCCAAGGTCCTTTTGTACCAACAAATTTCTCACAGCACTAAATGGAACAATTACCTTGGTTTTTGACTTAAGGAGATAAGGGCGGAAATGTTTTACTGCTTTAAACACAACAAAATCCTGTTTATCCACTTTGTGATAATTTATTTCATCTCCCATTAAATTTGAGCTCATGAAGGATATAGGTACTTCATCCTCCTGTTGATTCTTCTAAGTAAGAACAACTACATAAGACATGTCAGATGCAAAAGTATAGAGAGTAAATTTTTTCTTAAAATCAGGACTCACAAGTGCGGGTGCCTCAACTATGGCTTCTCTAATCCTGATAAATGACTGATTTTCTCTATCCCCCCATGAAAAACTACTATCTTTTATAATCATACTTTGTAGTGGACGGACGATTTCAGAAAAACTTGGAACAAATCTCCTTATGAAATTTATCTTTCCTAAGAAGGATTGCATGGATTTCTTGGTAGCGAGAAAAGGCATCTTAGAGATGGCTTCTGTTCTCTCTGGATCGATCATGATCCCTTCTTTTGACACCACAAACAGTAGCAAAATCCCCTCGGTTACTGCAAATATTGGCTTTTTTGGGTTCAGGGAAATACCAAATTTCCTGCAGCGTTCAAGCACTTTTTGTAAGTGTGAGATATGATCATACCTGATTTTTTAAAATACAATAACGTCATCCAAATAGACAATGACAGCATGGTTTATCAGACCTCTGAAAGTAGCATCCATTTCCCTTTGGAATGTAGCCCCAGTGTTTATCAAGCCGAAAGGCATCTTCCTGTAGGCATAAGTTCCCCAGGGTGTCCTAAAAGTGGTTTTCAACTAATCTGCAGGGGAAACAAGAACTTGGTTGTAACCATAGAAACCATCTAATAAAGACAGCATATGAGCACCTGACACCTTTTGAAGGATTTGATCCATGGGAGGAACAGGGTAGTTGTCCTTTTCTGATGATCAGTTTAGGTTTCAGAAATCCACACATAGACGAATATCTCCATTCTTATTCCTAACAGGAACAAGGTTAGCCACCCATTACGTATGGCATACAGGAAATATGATCCGGGAAGTAAGTAGTTTATTCAATTCTTTCTTCACTGCTGGTTCTAGGGTAGGGTGCATTTTCCTTAATTTCTGCTAGAATGGTTTTGACTGAGGCTTCATGGCGATCACATGTTGTATGACTTGGGTGTCAAAAGTTTTCAGATCGTCATAAGACCATGCAAACACATTTTTGAATTCACTAAACAACTTTAGGAAGGCCAATTTTTCATTTGAAGTGCAGTCTGATCCTAAGTTGATATTTTGAAGATTTGATTGTGTGCCCAAATTAATGGTTTCATAACGCATGTTAGACCTATTTGTCTTGCAATTAGGCACTCCCTTGAATTTATCATGCAGATCATAAAACTTTTCGAGCCTAAGAACTGACATAGGGATTGAATTTACCTGTTCAAAAGAATTATCAATGGGACAAGGCGGATGAATTACCGAAAAATTATGTAGATCCTCATCATGTGTAATTTCATCGATCACTGATTCTTTAAAAGCATCTTCCCCTGTTAAGAAAGAAATAATCTGTGAATCATCATTAAAGACCTGCCAGTTCGTGATATTATCTGGAATGGACGGTCTAAATAATAAATCAATAGAAAAAGCATTAGGGGGGAAATTTCAGCGGGAATAAGTCGTGAAGCTACGTTTGCTAACAAATTGGCTTCCTGATTCTGAAAATGAGGGATGGATTCAATATTAAAAGCATCAAGTGCTGAAATCAAATTCCATACCTCCCTTTGGTAACTTTGCAGGTGATTAGATAAACAGTGAATGGACTTACGGACATGTTTAACAATTATTTCAGAATCGCCAAATGTAATCAGAACTTTAACTTTTAAGTCTAATGCCTTCTTGAGTCCTTGTATAAGGGCTTCATATTCAGCCGTGTTGTTTGTGCAAATAAATTCTAGTCTACAAGACAACATGAATTTGTTTCCTGCAGGGTCTAGGAGCATGCAACCTACTCCTGTACCTTCATTGGATCAGGATCCATCAAAATATAGATGCCAAGGCTTATCAATAAGACTATTTACATCATTTATAATATTTACATTATTTACCAGACTAGGGACAGCTTCTTGAAAATCACAATGCATAATTTCTGATTTATTTACATAATTGGTAAAATCAGATTTAAGTGTAGGAAAACTCCCTAAATTAGAATCATACCCGTAGTTTCCTAAAATTGAATCACTGAACAGAACTGGTTCATTGGGAGCATTTATTTTAGTCACCATGTGTTTCATGTACCTTTCTCTGTCAATTCTGATCTGATTTGGATGCCCATTTTTAGGCAACCACAAATGTGACCAATCAGTTGAAAAATATCCTTTTAAGGCTTGAGACCAAGCACGGCTTAAAAATAGCCCATACACATCTGGTATGTCTGCTACCACTATGTCAATGACCTAGAAGATCTTTGGATTGTCAGCCATCCTAATCATTACTCCTTTTAATTCTCCTATAATTTTTACCTTGGATCGATCTAGTTGGCTGATTTGGATTTCACAAGGAGTGGGCTTGGCATTCAGCTTCTTAAAAACCGAGTAAGGAATAATGTTTTATGAAGCCCCAGAATCTATCATACAGTTATGAACATTCCGGTTGAAAATTTCAAATGTTAGCAAAAAAGGTGGAGTTGTAGATTTGGAATTCTTACCTATGAGCGAATCTTTATCAGCAACTATTTTGACATTGCTGTTACAACCTACTGCTGTTTTACTAGTTGTAGGATCAAAGTTATTAACTGAAGGTGTAGAGGGTTGATTCTTTGTTTTAATGGTTGATGAATTTGATAAATTAGAGAGTATCGAACCACCAAGCATGGGATAAATTTTCAATAGATCAAACATGCTAATATTAGCCCTTTGTTTCTTAAGATCTTCTATGATGTCATATTGTAGGTCTACACCTTGAGTGACAGGATGCTGATTTGAAGTTTGAGTACTGTTCTTAGGTGTTGATGATGGTTGTGGATCTACAAGCCCTTTACTTCTAGTGTTATGGGTATGCTGGTTTACAAAGACAGAATGGTCACTAGACTCTCCTTCTTTGACTGAACTATCCCAGAAATGGTAATTAAGCAAAAGAGGATCTATGGAAGTTTCCTCTTCGGTTTCAGGCTGATCAGATTCATGATCATCATCTGATTCTTGATCAGTTGAGGAATCAGGTAAGGCATAAACAGCCCTTATAGTATTGAAAACTTCCTCATTAGTTGATATGTCAGGGGGAGTATTTTTCCTAGTGTTTTAGGATGTAAACAGCCGATATGGGGTCTTGAAATTTCCTCTGTTTGAAGTACCCTCCACGTTGTTTCTTTTCAATATCACCACTTCGTTTGTAAGAGACCTAATTGCTTGTTGTAATTTTTCTACATCAAAAACAGGGGCATCTTTTTTGTCTGTGTTAGTTCTAGAAGTAGTTTCATTGCGTTTACAAAGGAAACCATCAGCTTTTCCATTATTTTCTGGCTCAAACGTCAATGAATTTTTCTCAACCTTTATTGCTTCATAAAAGGTTTCAACTAAAGTGTTTTTACCAGCTTGTTTTACAAACATACCCAGGTATTTAGGTAAGGTTGAAGCATAATTCTCGATTATGATGTCTTCTGGAGGTTGGGAGGCCACTAGTATCTTCTTCAGAAGAGTAAGAAAACACTGATTGAAATCATTTATCCTTTCTTTGCTCTCCATATTAATCCTATCCAATTCTAGTGCTAACACGGCAGGGGTTTTATCTTCACCAAACTTGTTCAGGAATTCTTGACTAAAATCACTCCAGCTTGTTATGGATCCTTGTGTCAGGGAAAAATACCAAACTGCAGCCTTTCCCTTGAAATTTAAAGGGAATATTCGACATACCACATCCTCATGCTAAACATTCATAGTCTGAATAGACAAGATGAACTTGTCAATGTGATTTTCATCTAAGCCCTTATCATCTGGGTCAAACTTAGGTAGTAGTTTATCAGGGTGTTTGGGTAGTTTATGTTATAGTCCAGGCACAGCAATGGCACCGCGTCGTAACCATGGTCTATCGGCATTAGGGTTACCCTGATTACAGTCACCCATGTCTAGATCGGGTTCTGAGTCCGATGAAGACTCGTCGTTATGGTCACGAGGACTATCTGGTGGTGATCCAGGAGGTGAAGGAGGTAGCTCATATCCACCTGCAGATAACAATCGTCGAGAAGTGTTATGACCAGCTACTCCTCTTAATAGATTACTAAGGTGATAATCAGGAGTCCCTACTAATGATTCAAGAGGTTCTTCTCCAATCGAATCAGCAGTTGATTCAGTCACTGCCAATGTTTGGAAATTAGTTATGCTTGGTAATCCGAAGTTAATTGGGGGAATCCCTGTTTGGTGAGAATATGCTCTGGTTAATATTCTACGTGATTCCTCTAAAGTTTGACTTATCTGTATAGGGGAAACTAGTGAGACATTAGGGTCCCTTTCAATGATAGTCCTAACTGTATCTAAAACTAGAGTATTTACAGTTTCAAGTTGTGATGTAGAGACTGGGATAGACAATGTTCCAAAACTTATGAGGGAGGAAGTTGGTTGATCACTGGTCGGAGCACTATGCAATCGATCAGCCATTAAGATTTCAGCTCAGGCCCTCCTTATAGCGCCATTTGTTGGTCAGGAAATATGACCTATAGGGTTTTGTGGCCAACTACTGAAAAACAGCCCACACACTCGACTTACTGCAATCTTGTATGTGTTTGGTATAATTGTTTTTCACAGGTTAAAGGCCCTGCTACCTCTAAAAAAATGCTCTCAAGGTAGAGATTCTCTTGGGGGTGTAGATGGTAAATTCTACTTAATCAAATCTTCACTCAAATCAAAAAGATCTAATTAAAATGACTAACTAATGCTAATAAATACCTTAAACTAAAACAGAAAATAATAGTAGCTCCTAGTCCTGCTCTATAATGACCTAAGATGCAATATAACTATCCCAAACTGGGAGCTGAAATTAATAATATGATAACAAGTTTTATTTAAAAAAATTTGATCTATGATCCTGCAATGTTAGGAAAGCTTACTCTCAACAGAGACAGATCTAAATCAACTTACAATAAAATAACATTTAATCATAAATTAATTTGAAAATGAAACAAAACTCATAATCGAAATAAATTTAACATAGTATTCAAGCATGAAAAATACACTCAGGTACTAACGCTAAAATGAATAAATTTCAACTCACACAGTCAGTACTTTGTATAAAATCATATCATTATCAACTGAAGAAAAGAAACATGAAGAAGTTCACTTACTTTTCTACATGACAACTAATCATCCATACTTCAACACTAAGTATTTTGTTCAGAATCCATTAACAAAAGTATTTTCACATATAATATAAAGATACATACATATGAAAAGGAAATTCAACACAGGAAAAACAACATTAAGACAACATGATAATAACTGATAGACTTAGCTAATGTCTTCAGTATGTCTCTAAAATATAGTAATTCTCAGAAATAGTTCTAAAGGAACACAAATATACAGAATAATATTAAGTGTTGTATTATATTTGTTCATCCCAAGTTCCAGGATTCAGACCCTTTGCTTTAGTTCATAATTTGCTTATAAAGGAAATTAAAAGACTACAACTGACTAACTAGAAATCCTATTTCTTAGGAAAAAACTCAATTGTATCCAAATATGGTGTAACCATGACCAGATTCATAGGCTCGTTGTTACAAAATCATCTGGAGAGAAACGCCAAGAGGTTAACTTACTGGAGAAAATACAGCGTTATACTCTCCCAATCATAGTAACACCATACTGGATAATCCATGCCAATAGAATCTTAGAACTAGGAACGAAGTAATCACTGAGCATCAAATCATTTGTAAATACCAAACATTCCTCATTGACTAGCCACGTACAGTTAAAAGACACGAAGGTAGAACAGCATCCAGTTTTATCCCAACAGATTCTTTGACACCTGTAAATATTAACAAAAAGTTGTTTAGAAAAATTTAATGATGATCAATTAAGCATGAACGAGATATCTGCAGAATTTTAATTCTGTAGATATCTCAATTTAATCATTTAGACCATGAATTAAAAACCAAAACTGACAAACCCAAAATATCACTAACCTTTAAGATCTATCCAAAATCCTCTGTACGCATAATGTAAGATACAAAAGACAAAATTTAGAAGTCACTGGAAAACAAAATATCAGGTTTGTAAGGCTGACTTGACTGAGAATCGAATAGGTACACTTCTCCTAGCTTCATTCAGTTTAGCTCTGCACCTAACAGCCATGGTCCTGTTAATCCTATTCTATATTTTCAATCTTTGATTCTTTAAAAAATGCCTTTTAATTATTTCTTTGCATCTCAACTTTTTTCCTCTTAACACATCCCATTTCTCAACCCGGGTGATTAGTTCATCTTTTAAAGCTTTAATTTCTTCCAGAGAAATTGTTTAAATAACTTGTGCTTATTTTAAATCTGTTTGCAGGGAAGAAATCAATTGGGAATGAGGATTTGGATTAGTTTGGTCCTTCAAATCTCTTTTCAGGTTTATTCAGGCTTCTTCGGTTAAGTAAGGCTTTCTGTCAATTTCTTGGTCACCCTCATGATTCTCATGCTGATTGTCAACAACCTTGTTTGCAGAGATAGAAACATATTTAAGATCTAGCACAGATGGGCCTATGGGAGCTGTATGTGGTCAAACATCTGAAGAGTCACTCACCTCAATAACTGAGATATCCCCAACACTCAAATTCCTCCTGGCAAGCAGAGTGTTTGTCATACTACGTGTGGTTCTTCGTATAGTCGAATTGCTCATAGCACGGCTAGTCTGATCTTCAGCCTCTGTTTGTTTCATATCAACCTACGCACAAGAAGAATTATTGTTTTGATAGGTTATAGGAATTGAAGGTTTCCTTCCTCGACCTTGAGAATTATTTGCAGGAGTTTCAACACTAGTTTCCACCTCAATTTTTACATCATCAAGACTTAGGGTTTGGTCAGGCTGAAACCCTTCATCCCCCAAATCATCCTGAAAACCAGAGTCCTCAATTGCAAGCTCAACTTCTTCATTTTTTACCCACCTACGTCGAACCCTAGGCCTCTGTTTGGGCCATTCCTCATTAACCCCAAACCCATTTCTCACGAGGAAAGAATCCCAGGTCTGACATAGTTCTTCCAACCGACTAGACACAAGAATTTTAATTAACCCATGGTGGAATAAACTCCTATTTTTGTCCGCAACATTAGACTGATAAGTGGATTCCATTTTATGCAAACTGTTCAAAAATAAAAAGGGCATATTGACAGGGTACCCCTTAAATATCAACAACAGCCGAAGGTGATAAAATTGCATCTGAGACAGCCTACCTTCGCAAGTTACATACCTGATGATTAGCTCTAGAAGAGCCCTCCATTTCTTCATTAATAACAAGGAGGGGAATTCGGATTTGAACTTGGTTTTTCGATGAGAAGGGGTAAGAAACCCTTTCCACTGGTCACTCTTAATATGATTTCCTTTATACCACTTCTCACCAATTTGTGGCAAGAAAATTGCTCGAGAAATGAATTTCTCAGAAAGCCTGATTTCAATGTCTCCCACATGTGCACGAACCCCATCGAATGAATCTGTGAATGCCTTAGATACTGCCATATTAAAACCAAAAAACTTTCGAAGAAACTCCAACCATCCAAACCTTGACATTTCAGCAGGCTATAATTGGAAGTTTCTCTGAAATGGTGAACAATTGCATGGAAGTGTTTATGGATGATTTCACACCTTATGGAAACAATTTTGATGAAGCAGTGGAAAAAATGGAAAAAATTATGAAATGCTATGAACATACATACCTATCCTTGAGCACCAAAAAGTGCCACACGATGATGAGTGAAGGTGTAGTCCTGGGACATTTTATCTATGCCACAAGAATTCAAGTAGTTCTAGCCAAAATAAAGGTAATTTCAAATATTCATACCCCTGGGTTATAGAAAGAGGTAAGATGTTTTCTTGGTCATACTGGTTATTATATGAGATTCATAGAAATTTTTTCCATGTTGCCATATCCTTTATGTACTTTACTAATGAAATATATACAATTTGTATGGATAGATGCATACCAGGTAGCATTTTCAGAACTAAAGAAAAGGCTATCTACAACACCCATCTTGAGGGGGGCTAATTGGGAATTGCCTTTTCATATCTCTTTCAATGCTTCAGATACAACCATTGGAGCAGTTCTAGGATAATAGGAAGGTCATAGCCCATACACTATCTATTATGTTAGTAAGAATATGGCTCCTACTGAACTGAGCTACACGGTAATAGAGAAAGAATTCCTTACCATCATTTATGGCATTAATAAATTTAGGCATTATATTACTAGATATTCTACCTTTGTACATACTGACCACTCAGTAATTATATATTTGATGAATAAACCCATTACTAATTCTAGAGTGACTAGGTGGTTGTTGTTACTCCAGGAATTTGACATAAATATTCTTGACAGACCAGGGAAGGAGAGTGTGGTTGCATATTTCCTTTCTCGACTGACTAAGAACGATGATGATACATTATTCAAAGATTCCTTTCCTAATGAAAATTTATTTGCAGTCTCAACCTTTTCCCCATGGTACATTGTCATTGCTAATTACTTGGTTGCATGTAGACTTCCATTGCACTTATGCAAACTAGAGAAGAGAAGGATCATACAACAAAGTGTGAGATACCGTTGGATCAAAGGACACCTCTTCTACATAGGACCTGATTTTGAAATTAGGCGGTGTGTGAGAGAGGATGAGATCAACAAGATTTTGAAGGCCTTCCATGATGAGCCCTATGGGGGGAATTTTGCTGATAAAAGGACAGTCCATAAAGCATTAAGAATGGGCTATTTTTGGCCAACTATATTTTAGGATGTGAGAAGGTATGTTTAGGTCTGTGACAACTACCACTACAACAAAAACCTGTGATTAGCGTCTCTTTTAGCTTCCTTTTTAGCGTCCACTATCACTTTTAGTGTATTTTTCATCATTTTTTGGACAAAGTGGACGCTTTTCCACAGGATGGCACTTTTAATGGCATTATTTGCGTCCCTTTTTAAATGTTGGCACTATTTTGGACGCTAATTAGCGTCCCAATTAGCGTCCCTATTAGCGTCCTTATTAGCATCCCAATTAGTGTCCCAATTAGCGTCCCAATCAGCATCCTAATTAGCATCCCAATTAGCATCCCTTCTTAAAAGTGGGCATTATTTTGGACGCTAATTAGCATCCCAATTAGCGTCTGAATTAGCGTCCCAATTAGCATCCCCATTAGAATCCAAATTAGCATTCCAATTAGCATCCTAATTAGCATCCCTTTTTAAAATTTGGCATTATTTTGGATGCTAATTAGCATCCCAATTAACGTCCCAATTAGCGTCCCAATTAGCATCCCAATTAGAATCCCAAATAGTGTCCCAATTAGCATCCCAATTATCGTCCCAATTATCATCCCTTTTTAAAAGTTGGCATTATTTTGGACGATAATTAGCATCCCAATTAACGTCCCAATTAGCATCTCAATTAGCATCACAATTATCATCCCAATTATCATCCCAATTAACGTCCCAAATAGCGTCCACAAAGTCATCCCATATAACACCAAGAATAGCCTCCAAAAAACGTCCTAAATAGCATAGCACCATATATTAATCTAGGGTTACCAATAGGAATTGCGCCATGAATTTCGACAGGAAAAACATTCAACATAGCGCCAAGTATAGAGCCAGGAATTTTGCCTAGAAAACATCCAACATAGCGCTAGGTATAGATCCAGGTATAACACCTGGAATAATGCCAGAAATTTTGAAAGGAACTGCGCTAGGAATTCCACTAGGTTTAGAGCTAGGGATTGTGTTCAAAAAACATCCGACATAATGTCAGATATATAAATGTCAATGTCATTGATCATGATTCATGTGATATCATTTTTGTGTGATGCTATATTTTATTTATGTAGAAGAAGTTCATGTCCACAAACAAGGTAAAATTAGTGCATATCTCCCTATGATTACTGAGTGCATAGCCCCACACACCTCCAATCGAAGCAAGAATGAAGTGTGTTTCTGGATCTAATCATCGACAAAAACAATCATTATGATCCATGACCTTTGCACCAAGAACCATACTCGATCTATAATTCTCCTAACTTGCTTGCACACACTAAATATCACAATTTAACATGCAAAGACACCACACCAACAAAGCTTTATCCCCAGTAGTGGCCTATGGCCTGATGGATGGATTATGAGCCCACAAATTTTTCTATCAGATAATATAGAATGAAAACTAGTTTTGATGTTTGTTAAAAGGATTTTTCATTAAAAAAAACAATATCCTGATCGAAACAGAGAAAAAAAGTTCTGAAATGTAATATACACAAAATCTTCTATCATTATTTTGTTTCCAATTTGAATTTGTGCCAATTGTTGGATATCATGGAACTTCATACTAGTTCATCACCTTTTTTTGGTATTTCCATCGCATCAGTCTAAGACTTTAAAATTTATAGGGAAAAAACCTAGGTCATATGTGTCTTTTTTTGAAACATTTTTAAAGAAAACTAGAAAAAACTTCACTGCTATTTATTGTTCTACCCATATGTTAAGTTTCATAACCTGTTATTTTTTTCCTTTCCTTTAGTTCTATGTAGTTTTGTCAGTTACCTTTTCTATAATTCTAGTTTCATTGGGCAAGTTCCGATCAAGGTATTAAAAAAAATTCCTGTTGCATAGTGCCTCTAAAAACATCATATGAATAGTAGAATAGAGATCATATCAAATGATGTGCCTTTATTTTACTTGCTGCAGATTAACCAGTGCTTTCTTTAATCTCTTAACTCTGATTAATTCGAGGTCCAGCTTTCACTTCTTTGCTGGTGTTTTTACAAGTTTTGTAGGATTTAGATAAAAATTTACCAGAAATGGAACAAGTTTCTACCCAAAAGAGATATCAAAATTCTTAAGCATCCAAACCCTTGCTCATGCTTGCGAACATATAACTTCTTAGCTAATTTCCCTTTGTTAAACTTCTCTGAGCCATACTACCCATGATATTTCTTAAGGCCTCTGCTATTTTTCTTTGCTGGGGTACACAATATTTATTCACCCTGATGCCCTTTGACTTGTATTCATATTGCTCAACCTCACCCTTTTATGACACATAAGCCTTGATAGGAGGTGTGCTGATTGAATTGACTTGCCTTGAAGATAAATTTGAAACATATTGCTTCTTTGGAGAAGGAAGCACTAGTGCAGTCATGCTCTATAGCTTTTAGTCTTCCATTTGTGTATTACCCAATGATTCAGTAGACATTTTAGCATGTGCACTCATCTCATCCGTATCTCCAATCTACCATTTATCCATATGCTTAGAGTACATTGAATCTTCAAACCATGGATCCATCTACTTCTCCTCTACCCATTTAGCAGGAGCTGAAGAAAACCTTATTAAGGATTGATATGAATCTGAAGACACCACAAGTTTCTTACTACCTCCTATTCCTATTGCATGTTTTTGGATCAATGTGCCTACTTAATTCTTATTACCACAGGAGCTCATAATTTTCTTCCATTTCTTTAATTGTGTAGAAATCATAACCGAGAGATTTGGATTGAATACTCTACACTGCATAATCATACTAGAGAATAAGGGTTATTCCTTTCATGGCTTAGTGTGGCAACGAGATTGCCTTATTCATCTCATAAGCTTAGCAATGGTGCCATCAAACCCGTCAATAACCTGTACTGGTGATGGGAGGGGTTATGCTCAGTCCTTTCTTTCACTGTTATGGGAATATGAAAACAACTCGTATGTATACTAGGTTCATATCTTTTCGAGAAGTATAAATTCGCCACATAACTAACATGTACCTCATCAATTTTTAAGGTTTGAAAATTAATGCTTTTTTAGAGGATTTTCTGGAGAGACAACGCTATGGTTTTTTTTTTGTCACGAGTTCTTTTAAAAATGTCTAAATTGTTAATTTAATTTCCTGGATCAAAGGATAGTTAAACCCTTGTAATGGACATTGTGTATGGATTTGATATCGATAGTAGTGATTATGAGTAATGTAAGGTGTATATTATGCATTGTCTTTAAAGTATGGATGTATCTCGATACAATGTTCATGGATTATGGTAATTGCTTAATGCGTTATGTTATAAATCTCTTTTATGGATCCCATAGACTGAATAAGCTATTGTAAATCTCTTATGCAATTTAGTATGCAGGCTAAAAAAAATTTATTTATTTGTCTCATCCCCAATTAAATAGATAGAGCATATTTACAAAAAATATGTATGAAGACACAATAAATGCAAACCAAGCAAAGACTTACAAGCTTAAAAGACTCATCGTCATGATCATCATCATCGTGTCCATCATCATCATCACTATCATCCTCATACTCATCATCATCCTCACCGCCATTAGCATCATCATCATCATCTTCATCATCATCATCATCCTGATCATCATCATCATCATCATCATCATCATCTTGATCATCATCATCATCATCATCATCATCATCATTGATCAAGGGAGGCAAGAGATTAGATGATGTTCATGAACTCCTCATCATCCCTACTCGTCAAAGCACCAAGCTAGTTATAGGTTTACAACTACTTAAGAGTGTGAAAGAAGTGGTACTCCTCTTTGACTTTTGAAGGGCTCCTCTAGATCTAAGGAGTGTGAGATTCAAGAGAGTAAGAAAATCCATTTTCCATAGATGAGGCATACCTTGGGCACCTTGGTAGGGATAAGCCAAGCCTTTACTCTATGTCACAAAAAGTTGCAAAGCTTGTGGCCAAGGAGACTACAATTAATGGAATGCGAGGTTGACTTGGAAGGATGAGAAGCTAAACTCATATAACTAGCTTGGTTGTGATTTTATTCAGAAAACAAAACATCTAGGGCCTTTAAGACATGTTACTCATAGAGATGATTTTTAATCACCATTGAACTAGGATTTAGATATGCATGGTTGAAGTGAGATTTGTTTCTAGGTTGTAGGGGAGTAAACCAAGTGAAATGGAGATAACTGGAGGGAGGGGGAATAACCCTGGCTATTGCTAATATGCAAGAAGAAGTGTCTCTCTTGCTAGTGTAGGGGAATCCATCTCGGACCAGTTGCAGCTTTCACCAGTTTGAAATATTGAAACCAGACGAGTATAACCCTTTTGAGTGCTTGCTTCTCAAGTATCCCCCCCTAACCTATAGAATTCCTGGTATATAGTTATTACTAAATCAAAGGTTTATCTCCACTTGCTAATACCTATATCATGGATGGCCCATACGATTCTAATAATGCTCTAGTAACTGGTTTAGCTCCTAAACCACAACAGGTGAGCCCGCTTAATGCTCCTCATCCATTCATTAATATTCGCTCAAGTTTGTGCTTAGTTCACTTCTCCTCGATACGCCGAGACATCGCCTTGAATAATTTATCCCTTTCCAATTCACCCCCAAAATAAAATTACCCAATAAAATTAACATAATATGCTTTTTCCCTGATGCGAAAGATTTGCATCGGAGAGGCTATTATATTAAGTCGCAATAATCATGGTGTTGGGCAATAGGGCAGACCCGGGTTTGATCCTTTTATGTCGCACCAACAAAGACCCACAGTGTTGGCCCTTTCGGCAACAACCTGCGCGCAGGTGGCAGTCTCACCCGAAACAGGTATGGGGTGCCACAGAACCAGGTTTCTGCAAGCAGAGAGGGATATTACTGTACCTTAGCCTTTAATAAACTCATTAATTAACAATTACATAGCTTTGTCATTCACTCATATACAACTTCGCAGATATATAAACAACCATGACTTGCTTAACCCGCTACGGGGAATTCACAGTGAAGCTTGTTATTAGCAGTGATCTAAGTTATCAAATGTATACAGTTATTAATGCATAAAAGACAACAAAAAAAGAAGCAACACAAGAAACCACAACACTGGATATAACGTGGTTCACCCCCAGTGTAGGGGTTACGTCCACAAACTGCGTTTTATTCAACTTGCTACAAAACCACAGTTTGATCTGTGCACTCAGCTGCAGATCCCTTCAGTCCTTAACAGCCGTGTACACAGCAGCAGGCCTCTGCACACACAGTTGTAGATCTTTCCTTAACCTTCTTACAACCAAAACCCCCTACGCACACAGCTGCAGAGGTCGTCCACGCACACAACTGGGACTTAACCTTTTCTTACATAATCAGCCTTAGCTTCACCTTTCTTTCTTTACATTAAAAAGCCTAACTTTTCTTATTTACAAAAATGCCTATTTATACATCACGCTATTACAAAACCATGGCTTCAAACCATGGGCACCCAAAACCCTAAACCCTGGATTTAAACCATGGGTTTATTACAAAAAGGAGTTGTGACTTACCCCGACACCCCTAAGACTATTTTGGCCTGTGACTCCCCTTACAAACTTCGTCAACCACCGCGAAGTTACCAAAACTAATAATCCTTAGGGTACGTGTCCCAACAAGCCCCTAAGACTCACTGGTGGCCCGTCCCGGGACACTCTACGATGGCTCTGGTGGGAGAATCTTCTTCGTGAGGGTCTGGAAGCAACGGGTGAGGTTGTGTAGTATGTCATCAGCTGCTTTCTCCTTTTCCACCAACTCTTGTAACACTGAGGATGATTCTGTGTTGGCCCATTCCTGCGCAAAAGTGTCGTAGGTCCTCAAAAGTTTGAGCTGGCTCTCTGCAGTATTAGTCAATTCCAATGCTTCATCAACTAGTGGTTGTAACGCATTCTCTAGCAGCGTTACCTTCGTCCTACAGGACTCAATTTCCTACTGAAGTTCCTTGCTGCGCTTGACTTTAGCCATCTTCTGCATAGGTAGCAGCATCTTGACTTCAACTCTGACTACATCTAATTCGTCCTAGCGCAACTTGATGATTTCCTGGATCTTACCTACATCTGGATGGTCCTATAGGTTTTCCCATGCGTTGATGTTGTCTTCCATCAGTTTTGCGACGCTGGCCACATTATCTGATATCTTTGCGGCTGAAGCCATGATGTCCCTATGGCGCTGTTCTCGGACCTCTGGTGGAGTCTCAGGAGGGATGCGCAGTTGAAGCTCTGCGATCTGGTGCTGGTGTTCTATCTTCAACCTTTCAATCTCGGTGCGAGACTGCTAGGCATAGTCTCTCAGCTTAGTGATTCTCTGCTTTGGTTCCTCTTCTCCTTGTATGTCGGAGTCAGAAAGACTCCGACATGCCTCGTCCAGTGCTCGCAGCAGTGTAGTTGTTTTATCTTCAACATCCTTCTTCTGTTGTGCTACTTCTTCGAGTCGTGCTGCGAAGATTTTGTTTTTTTTTAAGGTGTCTTCCAATTGGATTCGAGACAATTGGTCTCGTGCATGGATCTCCTTTGTAATAGCGAGCTGGTAGAGGTGCAATTCTGACATGGTCATCTTTGTATAATCGATCCCTATGGTCATACTCATCTGGGACCGGGAATCTGCATCAGTCGGTCGCAGAGCTGCGCTTGATACTTGGCCTTGGCTATCTCTGGGTGGCCATTGCCTAATATCCTGCTGTGTGGGTGCTGTAGTGCTACCTGCCGCAGTACTGATCGCTGACGTTGCCGCTAAGTCTTTGAGCGCCGAAACCCTGTCTGCTATACCTGTGAGCCCAGCAAGATGCAGTTCCGCAAAATCTGACCATTTTTTAGTAAGCGTTCCCATAGACTTTTCTAGAGCTTTCTCCAGCTCATCCAGTGTTATCGTGGCTTCTTCTTCAATATTTTTGTCCTTCGACACTTTTGACTTTTTGCGGGACGGCGGCTTCTTTACCTCTGCTACTTCGGGTGACTTGCGCTTTGCTGCTGGGTTGGGATCCGATATGACCTTGATCGACTCCTTGTCCTGTTCATCCTGTCCGCCATCTCTGCCCTGGCCATCGCCATTCAGCTGTGAATCACTTAGGTCTTCGCTATTTTCTAATGGGTTTTGCTGCTGCGCCTGACTGGTACCTGCACCAATATTGGTAGCTAGGGGAACTGGAATAGAAGGTTTCTTTCCTATATCTTTCAACCAGTCAGTCAGCCATTGCTGAACTATACCCCTGATATCTGGTTCGGTGACTACATATGGTAATTTAAACCATTGATGTTGGGGATCAGCACGAGCTTGAATGAAGACCTGATGTATATCGGCACTGAAGTTCGCGGCACCCTCATATTTAGCGAACAACTCATTGGTAAGCCGTGGTGTTCGCACAATCTCATAGTGGATACTCATGGCATAAAAGACGAACACAGTGTTGGTCATCTGCTGAGATACCTTATCTAAGGATATCCATAGGGAGGCGTACCTCACTGCCCCCGGCATGCCTGCGTTTACTTCTACAAACTGAGCTTTGGTGAGTTCTTTCCACCCAACTAATGCAATAAGTATTAATAGCCAGGAATAATGAAAAGGTCTACCTTTTTCCTGTGCATCGCGGGCATCCTCCAGGAATTCCTTCGCAAGATATGCGGCCCAATTGTACGTATACCCCTCAGCGCAGTTCATAGCAATCCAAATAACCGGAGCAGGTACTTCAATTGGCCTGCATTTCCTTATGAGTTTGCAGGCTAAGAGTTCAGCTGCAAAGCAAATGGGCTGCTCCTGAATTGCGAAAGTATGATACCCCCGTTTCCCCTTTGTCAGGCCAAACTGCTCTTTCATAGTTTGCACGAGCTTTGTATCCTCATGTTTTGATGGAAATTCAGTTCCCGGATCAGGTCCTGCCATTGGTAAACCTATGATCTTATGGATGAGCGCGGCATCAATAGGAATTTGCTGGTCCCCTATCCATAAATAGCCGTCATGCACTAACGCTAGCAACTGTTTGGCCACTACGGTCACATGTATGCCGCGACCGAAATGTGGAATATCAAGCATCTTGAGTAGGCCAGCTTTGTCCAGGCCCGCTGCCCACGGTTGGACTTCCAGTAGTGTCACCTTATCATCTGGGTATTTGATGCAGTGCAGGTATTCTGCTGGTTCAAACTATGGAAACTTTCCATGGTCATTTGTGTCATGATCGCTATACTTAAGCCGATCGATCTTCCCTGTCATGCTTCCAATCAGCTGAACTCCTTATGGTAGCGAGGGTGTGGTTAACGTGAATTTCTTTGTTCGACGGGGTAGCTTGGAACCTGGTCGAACAGGTTGTAGATACGATGGCCGCGGTGGTGCAATGTTCTCCCTACCCCCAGCTGGGACCTGTGCTGAACTGGTGGGATCCATAGGATGATCTGCTGGCATTTGCCCTGTTTGCCTCTGCCGGTCTTGGTTTCGCTTGGAGCGAACTTTAGTTCTGGAGTTCTTCCTAGCAGACCGTGTCTGCATCGGCCAGCAACGGAACCAATTTGTTTGGAAATAGGGCAGACCCGGGTTTGATCCTTTTATGTCGCACCAACAAAGACCCATAGTGTTGGCCCTTTTGGCAACAACCTACGCGCAGGTTGCAGTCTCACCCGAAATAGCTATGGGGTTCCGCAGAACCAGGTTTCTACAAGCAGAGAGGGATATTACTGTACCTTAGCCTTTAATAAACTTATTAATTAACAATTACACAGCTTTCTCATTCACTCATATACAACTCCGCGGATATATAAATAACCGTGACTTGCTTAACCCGCTACGGGGAATTCACAGCGAAGCTTGTTATTAGCAGTGAACTAAGTTATCAAATGTATACAGTTATTAATGCATAAAAGACAACAGAAAAAGAAGCAACACAAGAAACCAAAACACCGGATATAACGTGGTTCACCCCCAGTGTAGGGGTTACGTCCACAAACTGCGTTTTATTCAACTTGCTACAAAACCACAGTTTGATCTACACACTCGGCTATAGATCCCTTCAGTCCTTAACAGCCGCGCACACAGCAGCAGGCCTCTGTGCACACAGCTGCAGATCTTTCCTTAACCTTCTTACAACCAAAACCCCCTGCACACACAGCTGCAGAGGTCATCCATGCACACAGCTGGGACTTAACCTTTTCTTACATAATCAGCCTTTCTTTCTTTACATCAAAAAGCCTAACTTTTCTTATTTACAAAAATGCCTATTTATACATCACGCTATTACAAAACCATGGCTTCAAACCATGGGCACCCAAAACCCTAAACCCTGGATTTAAACCATGGGTTTATTACAAAAAGGAGTTGTGACTTACCCCGACACCCCTAAGACTATTTTGGCCCGCGACTCCGCTTACAAACTTCCTCAACCACCACGGAGTTACCAAAACTAATAATCCTTAGGGTACGCGTCCCAACACGTGGCAGGAGTTATTTTGAGGTAGTTTAAATGGTCCACCTACCTCATCACACGTCACAAGTTGGCCATTTCGTTCACACTGAAGTATCTCGCTGCCTGGATTAGCTATTTGCTAGCGGGAACACTCAATTTACAAGCGGTAACATTGGTATTCACCAAATCCCTGCCCTTGGTAGTCTTATTCACGGGGTGAAAATTGAAACGAAACCTATAACTGAATAAAACCATTAACAATAATTTTATAATTTGAAGAAACGTGGACATGAAGAAACCTCTGTTGTTGCTACAATTTGGAAACTACTGGTTCAGGTTCCAATTGCTTTCTAATATAGGGATTTTATAATCAAAATCATGAAAGAAGAAATCCATAACATTTGGCAGTCCCGGGGCTCGGTTTCTGTGATTCAATATCAGTTCGATTTAGAAGTTTAGAATGTGTTGGTTTTACTTTAAGCAGCTCAAAAACTCATGAAAATTGTACCCGTGGAGTATATTTTCCTAATGGGTATTCTATTTCATCATTTTGTAGAGTTTAGCACACCATGAATACGCTTTCTCTGAGGTGATTTGCAGTTTTCTCATCAATTTTGTGCAGTTACATCATTTCACTTTGAATTTGTAGTAGTGTTATTTATGATTTTGTAGCGCATTAATTATCCTTCATTCTCCATGAACATAGTAACTAATTACATCTATGTATTTTCAACAAATTTTATAGGTTTGAAGTAGACCTATTAAAGAAATTGGCCATGAGTTTTCCTCTGGAGAAATCCCATCCAAGGGAAATTTCAACAGGTAGATATGAGTTTGGATGGTGAGCCTCACCAGATGCAACCATAAGTAAAGGACCCACTAAGCAAAACTATGCCACCACCACCATCAATCCTTCCCTGATAGCCATCATTGTAGTTTTAGGTAGCACTTTAGTGGTGATAAGTTACAATATTTTTTCCAAGTTTTGCAAAGCTTCTCGATAGAGACCTTTTTTCAGGAGGAGACGTAGGAGTTTGGACTAATATACAAGTCGATGCTTATTCAGTGGAAGGATTCCAAGACCCAGAAGTCTGGCAGATAATTACTCAATCATATGGCCTAGATGAAGCTGTGATCAGATCCATTCCTCTATGCAGACTCGGAACAATTTATGTAGTGCAGAGTTCTGAAAGCTCGCTTTTTAATTATGGGTTTCAAAATATTTTATATTTGGATTTATTTGGGAGAACGACATCTCTCACTCTCAGATGGTTTAGCTGTCGCAATATATTTTGGTTTACCAAACATAATGGTGGATTAAACCAAAACATATAGTTTAAATGGTCAGAACATAAAATTGAAATAAAACGACCACTTAAAGAGCTATGAAGGAAACTGAATGAATGGTACCACCCAATAAAGCCCTTGGCTAACTCTTTCTAGGGCCGATCCTTCATCTATCAACACAACTCATAAGGATCGTTTTGGAAGGGTGGTTCTTTGATTAACTTGGTGAATAAGATCCTAATCAACACTTTAAAGTCTTGTCTAAATAAAAATTCATTTTAAACTATGGTCTAAAAATGATTTCTTTGGTCAAGTGGTGAGCTATGGTCTAAAAAGGCTTTCTTTGGTCTAGTGGTGATAATGAAAGGATTGAGAATTTGATAAAGCATAATTGATTGATCGAATTGATGAGAGAGATTCATTAAGAATTTGCTTAAGCACTCACTTGTGGATTTGATTGTCATGTTTGATATGCATGTTAGTATAAACGTATTGGTGTTCGATGCACATTACAATGGCGAATATTTGGTACAAATTAAACTTGATAAGTAAGGATGTGGTATAAACACACTAGTATTCTTTGTCACACACTTGTGGTGTTGTGACCTAGTTAAATAGGCATAAATTTCAATCATATGATATGCATTACACAACATAGTGCAGTGACTCTTGTTGTAGACATAATGTATTGAAGTAGTTGAGGAGCTCAACAATTTGCATGGAGGGCCAATAGTTAAGACAAATCATCTTCCTTGTTTGTCTCTTCCAATTTGGAAATTTTTGTACTTTGTTCATTATACACAATATTGAACAGACTAGAAGACTTTGAAATTTTTGTGTCCCGATGATAAATGGCATATAATGAGATTGTGAATACTTGAATAATTCGTTACTTGGATATTTTTCTCAACTTCAAGTTGTCCATACCTTGTAACACATTGTTACAAACTTAATGGGAATTTGAAGTTGCTTAGTTGTGAATATAAACATGCTAATGTTTGTCTGAATGAATATATTATTTTTTTTACCACTTCACTAATTAATTTGAACAAGATAATCAATAAGAAATATATTTATGCGTGTATGTCATGATCCCTACTCATTGGCTAGCTCAACAAGAACAAATAATTGTGTTGTAGGAAAGTGTAAGAGGGAGCTGTATAAAACCTTATTATCCAAGTTAATGGAAGACACATCCTTCCAAAAACATCCTTATGAGTTGTGTTGATAAATGAAGGATCAAAGCTGGAAAGAATTAACCAAGAATTTTATTGAGTGGTACTATAAACTTATATTATCTACACACAACTTTGTCTCATTTTCCCAAAATATGGAAGTTCTCTTAGATGTTTCATTTCCTCACTAAGAGTTAATGGTTGAAATTTAGAATTTACTCATTGGTAATAAAACCAAGTTAATGGTTGAAGTATCGTTTTATCATATGTGAAATTTGATTTATGGTAAAATTCAGTCCTTTCCCCTCAATACTAGCTTAGGGCTGCAGCCTTGGGAATCCCACGTGTGGGGATGGGGTGGTGGAGTAGAAGTCTCAGCCTCATGGTCTGCAGGGATGAAGGGCTGGACGACACAGAAGCAAAGGTGAAGAAAAACTCCAAAATTGAAATTGTTTCCCTATGCCATTGCTGGTTTCCACACAGGACTCTGCATCCCCATCTTTAAATTCCACGGGTTTCTCAAGGCTTCAACCTTAAATGCTACGCTGCTTTTCTTTTTGAATGATTATTGTTATTTTCATGGATTTCTGTGAGAGATAATAAACATCCTGATGGGTTATTGTGTCTTTGGGATTTTCGGACGAAGGGTTTTTGATATTTTGAGTGGGTTTTGTGATTTGAGGCATATAAAGATTAGTAGGGGAGAGAGGGATCCGATTTTCTTAAGTGGGTAGGAATGGAAGCAGCAGTTGGAACCAATGGATTCATTCCCAATGTATATGTTTCACATGTACGTAGAAGTGTTGTTCCTGGATCTCTAGTAAGGTCACATTTAGATTGAATGATGGATTTTCCATGGGAAAATTTGAGGTTTTGGCTATTGAAAGGAGGAAAATAGATCAATCTGGCATATTGGGTGGTTCCCTGATCGAAGTGGCTAACTAGAGCAGATAATTGTTTGCCTCTGGACTTCAGAATGGTACCCTTGTCAGCAAAAAGTATCAACACATATGCAGGGACTCGCAAGGCATTGTTGTTGATGCAGGCGGTAGAGATGCGAAGGAGTTTGTGCTGGCCCCAAAGAAATTCATGGGAGTTGAGACCATCACATTGAAGAAGGTGACCCCCCTTGGTTTGATGTTCTTCTGCATTCTTTTCAACTATACGATTCTGAGAGATACCAAGGATGTGCTGGTGGTGGGTGCTAAGGGAAGCAATGCTGAGATCGCTCCATTTCTCAAGACATGGGTTAATTTTCCAATGGCCAATGTAGACTCAAGTACCTCATCACACCCAAATATTAGTGGATGAGGTGCTTGTTCCTCTATGTGAGTGAGATCGATATCTATGTTTAAGTTCAAATGCTGTCTTTTATTGTTGTTTCTGAAGTTCTTAGAATGCCATTTAAGAAACTTATATTTTTGTATTTTATATTTGACATTTTTCATTTTTGTTACAAGGTGACTCGGCTGATTCCTGAGGCTCATGGAACAACAATCAATCAAATAATTGAAAGAATTAGTGGAACAAAACATTCACGGATACTCCGGGTGCCCTTCAGAATAGAAAAAGGGGTTTTGCGTCACCGGGTTTCTCGATTTTACGTGTGGCCTTACTTGGAAATATTTTCAAAGGTAAAATTTGATGACTTGTGAAGATTGAAATTGATAAGTTTTTTGTTTTCCTCTGGTCTGTATGCACGTACCCTTTTCAGGAGTAGTGCAATTCAATGTGTACAATGTTGTAAATCAATTGAAACTTGTAAAAGTAAATAAAATAATTTGAAGTAAAATTTTTGATGTGAAACACCATCAACACAAAAAACAGATTGTCATACACAATTTGTTGCTTTTGTGCCCATAGTATATCATATGGAACTTATATGAACATAGTCCACAACTACAAGGTAGCTTATACATTGGAGATTCACTATCCATTGGAAGTGGCTACCTCATGACTCCATAGTTATAAGCCAAATCCTTTGGGCTTATTCCTCTTGTCTCTTGTATGCAGCATAAAATTGTCACAATGACACAAAATCTTCTCCAATCCCTACTACTCTTGGGAATGTTGCCATGGTTATATGAATATATAGATGATTTTTGTAGATATGAAACTCCACTATGTCTAGAATTTTGTTTTGTTGCTTGCTCATAGGCCATATCCTAAAAACATGGGGCATTCACATTTGTAAAATTGATTCTCATGAGATTTTTGTATGCCTCTTCTTGTTGTGACTACTTGTGCAACTACTCATAAAACGGGGGTAATAGCCTATTGTAGCTGGGCAATTGTTTATTTTTAATTTTTAATGGCTACTTGTTATTTATCTACCCTTGGATTAATGTTCTTCTGCATTCTTTTCAACTATATGATTCTGAGAGATACCAAGGATGTGTTGGTGGTGACTGCTAAGGGAAGTAGTGCTGAGATCGTTCCATTTCTCAAGACATGGGTTAATTTTCCAATGGCCAATGTAGACTCAAGTACCTCATCACACCCACATATTAGTGGATGAGGTGCTTGTTCCTATGTCTGAGTGAGATCGAGATCTATGTTTAAGTTCAAATGTTGTCTTTTATTGTGGTTTCCGAAGTTATTAGAATGCCATTTAAAAAACTTATATTTTTGTATTTTATATTTGACATTTTTTCATTTTTGTTACACGGTGACTTTGCTGATTCCTGAGGCTCATGGCACAACATGCAATCAAAGAATTGAAAGAATTAGAGGAACAGAACATTCATAGATACTCCAGGTGCCCTTCAGAATAGAAAGAGAGGTTTTGCATCACTAAGTTTCTCGATTTGACGTGTGGGCTTACTTGGAAAGATTTTCAGAGGTAAAAGTTGATGACTTGTGAAGATTGAAATTGATAGGTTTTTTGTTTTCCTCTGGTATGTATGCACGTACCCTTTTCAGGAGTAGTGCAATTCAATGTATACAATGCTGTAACTCAATTGAAACTTGTAAAAGTAAATAAAATAATTTGAAGTCAAATTTCTGATGTGAAACACCATCAATACAGAAAACAGATTGTCATACACAATTTGTTGTTTTTGTGCCCTTAGTATATCATATGGAACTTATATGAACATAGTCCACAACTACAAGGTAGCTTATACATTGGAGATTCATTGGCCATTGAAAGTGGCTACCCCGCGACTCCATAGTTATAAGCCATAGCCTTTGGGCTTTTTGCTCTTGTCTCTTGTATGCGGCATAAAATTGTCACAATGACACAAAACCTTCTCCAATCCCTACTACTCTTGGGAATGTTGCCATGGTTATATGAATATATAGATGATTTTTGTAGATATGAAAGTCCACTATGTCTAGAGTTTTGTTTTGTTGTTTGTTCATAGGCCATATCCTGAAAAAATGGGGCATTCACATTTGTAAAACTGATTCTCCTGAGACTGTTGTATGCCTCTCCTTGTTGTGACTGCTTGTGTAACTTCTCATAAAACAGGGGTAATATTCTATTGTAGCTGGGAAATTGTTTATTTTTAATTTTTAATGGATACTTGTTATTTATCTACCCTTGGACCAGTGTTCTTCTACATTCTTTTCAACTATACGATTCTGAGAGATACCAAGGATGTGTTGGTGTTGACTGCTAAGGGAAGCAGTGCTGAGATCATTCCATTTCTCAAGACATGGGTTAATTTGCCAATGGCCAATGTAGACTCAAGTACCTCATCACACCCACATATTAGCAAATGAGGTGCTTGTTCCTCTACGTGAGTGAGATCAAGATCTATGTTTAAGTTCAAATGTTGTCTTTTATTGTGGTTTCTGAAGTTCTTAGAATTCCGTTTAAAAAACTTATATTTTTGTATTTTATATTTGACATTTTTCATTTTTGTTACAAGATGACTCGGATGATTCCCGAGGCTCATGGCACAACATGCAATCAAAGAATTGAAAGCATTAGTGGAACACAACATTCACGGATACTCTGGTTGCCCTTCAGAATAGAAAAAGGGGTTTTGCATCACTAGTTTTCTCGATTTGACGTGTGGCCTTACTTGGAAATATTTTCAGAGGAAAAAGATGATGACTTGTGAAGATTGAAATTGATAAGTTTTTTGTTTGCCTCTAGTCTGTATGCACGTACCCTTTTCAGGAGTAGTGCAATTCAATGTGTACAATGTTGTAGCTCAATTGAAATTTGTAAAAGTAAATAAAATAATTGGAAGTAAAATTTCTGATGTGAAACACCATCAATACAAAAAACAAATTGTCATACACAATTTGTTGCTTTTGTTCCCTTAGTATATCATATGGAACTTATATGAACATAGTCCACAACTACAAGGTAGCTTATACAATGGAGATTCACTGGCCATTGGAAGTGGCTACCCCGTGACTCCATAGTTATAAGACACAGCCTTTGGGATTATTCCTCTTGTCTCTTGTATATGCATAAAATTGTCACAATGACACAAAACCTTCTCCAATCCCTACTTCTCTTAGGAATGTTTCTGTGATTATATGAATATATAGATGATTTTTGTAGATATGAAACTCCACTATGTCTAGAGTTTTGTTTTGTTTCTCGCTCATAGGGCATATCCTAAAAACATGGGGCATTCACATTTGTAAAACCGATTCTCATGAGACTGTTGTGCACCCCTCCTTGTTGTGACTTCTTGTGCACTTGCTCATAAAACGGGGGTAATAGCCTATTGTAGCTAGGAAATTGTTTATTTTTAATTTTTAATGGCTACTTGTTATTTATCTACCCTTGGACTGATGTTCTTCTACATTGTTTTCAGCTATACGATTCTGAGAGATACCAAGGATGTGTTGGCGCTGACTGCTAAGGGAAGCAGTGCTAAGATCGTTCCATTTCTCAAGACATGGGTTAATTTTCCAATGGCCAATTTAGACTCAAGTACCTCATCACACCCACATATTACAGGATCGGGTGCTTGTTCCTCTGTGTGAGTGAGATCGAGATCTATGTTTAAGTTCAAATGTTGTCTTTTATTGTAGTTTCTAAAGTTCTTAGAAGGCCATTTAAAAAACCTATATTTTCGTATTTTATATTTGACATTTTTCATTTTTGTTACAAGGTGACTCGGCTGATTCCTTAGGCTCATGGTACAACATGGAATCAAAGAATTGAAAGCATTAGTGGAACACAAACATTCACGGATACTTTGAGTGCCCTTCAGAATAGAAAAGGGGTTTTGCGTCATTGGGTTTCTCAATTTGATGTGTGGCCTTACTTGGAAATATTTTCAGAGGTAAAAGCTGATGACTTCTGAAGATTGAAATTGATAAGTTTTTTGTTTGCCTCTGGTCTGTATGCACATACCCTTTTTAGGAGTAGTGCAATTCAATGTGTACAATGTTGTAACTCAATTAAAATTTGTAAAAGTAAATAAAATAATTTGAAGTAAAATTTCTGATGTGGAACACCATCAATATAGAAAACAAATTGTCATACGCAATTTGTTGTGTTTGTGCCCTTAGTATATCATATGGAACTTATATGAACATAGTCCACAACTACAAGGTAGATTATACACTCGAGATTCACTGTCCATTGGAAGTGGCAACCCCATGACTCCATAGTTATAAGCCATAGCCTTTGGGCTTATTCCTCTTGTCTCTTGTATGCAACATAAAATTGTCACAGTGACACAAAACCTTCTCCAATCCCTAGTGCTGTTGGGAATGTTGCCATGGTTATATGAATATATAGATGATTTTTGTAGATATGAAACTCCACTATGTCTAGATTTTTCTTTTGTTCCTTACTCATAGGCCATATCCTGAAAACATGGGGATTCACATTTGTAAAACTGATTCTCATGAGACTATTGTACGCCCCTCCTTGTTGTGACTGCTTGTGCAACTGCTCATAAAATGGGGGTAATAGCCTATTGTAGTTGGGGAATTGTTTATTTTTAATTTTTAATGGCTATTTGTTATTTAACTACCCTTGTACTGATGTTCTTCTGCATTCTTTTCAGCTATACGATTCTGAGAGATACCAAGGATGTACTCGTGGTGACTGCTAAGGGAAGCAGTGTTGAGATCGTTCCGTTTCTCAAGACATGGGTTAATTTTCCAATGGACAATGTAGATTCAAGTACCTCATCACACCCACATATTAGAAGATGAGGTGCTTGTTCCTCTACGTGAGTGAGATCGAGATCTATGTTTAAGTTCAAATGTTGTCTTTTATTGTGGTTTCCGAAGTTCTTAGAATTCCATTTAAAAAACTTATATTTTTGTATTTTATATTTGACATTTTTCATTTTTGTTACAAGATGACTCGGATGATTCTCGAGGCTCATGGAACAACATGCAATCAAAGAATTGAAAGCATTAGTGGAACACAACATTCACGGATACTCTAGTTGCCCTTCAGAATAGAAAAAGGGGTTTTGCATCACTGGTTTTCTCGATTTGACGTGTGGCCTTACTTGGAAAGATTTTCAGAGGCAAAAGCTGATGACTTGTGAAGATTGAAATTGATAAGTTTTTTGTTTGCCTCCAGTCTGTATGCACGTACCCTTTTCAGGAGTAGTGCAATTCAATGTGTACAATGTTGTAGCTCAATTGAAATTTGTAAAAGTAAATAAAATAATTGGAAGTAAAATTTCTGATGTGAAACACCATCAATACAAAAAACAAATTGTCTCACACAATTTGTTGCTTTTGTTCCCTTAGTATATCATATGGAACTTATATGAACATAGTCCACAACTACAAGGTAGCTTATACACTGGAGATTCACTGGCCATTGGAAGTGGCTACCCCGTGACTCCATAGTTATAAGCCACAGCCTTTGGGATTATTCCTCTTGTCTCTTGTATATGCATAAAATTGTCACAATGACACAAAACCTTCTCCAATCCCTACTTGATCCGAAGGATTATTCATCTTCAAGTTACACCGATCCAATATGGTACAATAGTAGTTAATCTATGGTTTTAACTCATATACTAGCCATTATATGCACATGCCATGCAGCTTATCGTATGCCACGCAGCTTATTGCATGTCGCGCAGTATGGGCCGCGCATTTTGTGCACCATCAAGAGAAACATCGACTGGTTCGTGAAGAGCCGCGCGGTCACGTTTGCTACGACATTTATGGATGCTGCAACATTATGGCTGCTGCGACGTTATGGATGTTGCGATGCTGCGACATTGTGAAATTGGTGGTGAAATCAAACGGTTACATTACATGTGGCATAGCCCGGTTGCAGGTTATTGCAACGTGTTGTGAGTCGACACATGCGCGTGGAGTTGGTTGCAACGTTTCAGGAATATGGAACGTCGTGGTAACATAACGCTTGTGCAGCGATTTGGCGGGATTACATGGTTCAGTTTAGCATATGGTTGTAATGACAATAAAGAAGATAACAGCTATAGTGGGGGGGAGGAACCCGTTACTTGTCCTCCGACTGAATGCTTAAATAGAGGACTTCTGGCCACATCAGACGACGGAGGAGAGGAGATTCAGATTGCTTTAGAGCACAAAGCTTCGTTTTTTTGTTATGAGAAACTTGGAGAGTTGCTGTGAAGTGCGCAGATGTTGTTTCTTTCGAAGTCGACATTCTCTGTTATAATTTAGCTTTCTTTGCCTTTCGAAGGTTAATTGTAATTTCCAGAAGAGCGGTCTTAAAGACTTTGTACAACATTCTGTTTACAGTTGCTGAAGTTGATTCTAGAACCATTTTTGTACTATCTTAAAGAGATTAATTGGATCGGTACCCATTGGAGAGGGACCCGGAGACGTAGCCCAGTGGAGGGGGTGAACTCCATTATCAACTTCTATTTTGTGGCTCTCTTATTTTGTGTTTGTTTTTCCCACGTCTGTTTATCAGTTTTGCTTTTCATTTCTGTTTTAAGCATTTAATTGTTGTTAATGCTGGTTCATGAATTAAGCAAACTGGAAAATGCATTCTTTACATGAGCTTTTAATGCACTCAAGTTGAGGTACAACAGATCATATTATGGTAT
The DNA here is from genome assembly GCA_001517045.1 of Pseudotsuga menziesii. NCBI lineage: Eukaryota > Viridiplantae > Streptophyta > Pinopsida > Pinales > Pinaceae > Pseudotsuga > Pseudotsuga menziesii. Next base: position 670,953 of record LPNX011088607.1, read on the forward strand.
CAAAGAAGGTTAACTGCTGGTGCAAGTTTGTGAATGCTTACCAGGTCCAGGTTAAAGCATGGTGAAGGAGAATTAATTGAAGGAGATCCTGAGATCGGCTCAAGGAGAACATTCTCAAGAACCATGTCTTCTCCAAGAGGGGAAGAAGAAGGACATACAGAACGGGAAAAACCTGTTGTTTCAGAAACTGAGTTTCTGGAGGATTTTATGAGCATGAAAGCCGTGATGGAAATTCTACTCGATGAACGAGCAGAAAGGAAGAAGAAGGAAGAAGGATCTTCATCCAAAGATGCGAAAGTGAAGAAGGAAGAAAAGGGTAAAGGAGTAGGAGGTGATGGTGATCCTCTTGATACTACTCAAACTTTCTCTTCTTCTCGTGCTTCTCATTCACATAATGCTAATGCAAATTCTAATATGCCTTATTTCAAATTGGATGTTAAATTTGAATTGCCAATTTATAATGGAGATTTAGATGCTGAAAAGTTAGACAATTGGATCAAGCAGCTTGAATTATATTGCAGGGTGCAGGGCATTAATGATGACCCTTCCAGGATTCAATTGGCCACTTTGAGAATGAGTGGTATGGCTCTTACTTGGTGGGAGAGCAAGATTCAGCAAGATATTTGAAAGAATGGTAAAATTATTTCAGTTTGGAATGAATTCATTGAAGTATTAAGGAAGCAATTTTATCCTTTAGGACATATTCAACAATTAACCATGAGTTATCAAATGTTTAGACAAGCTAAAGGACAAAATATTCAAGATTATACTCATGAATTCAGGAAGAGGGCTATTGCATTGAATGTTTCATTAGATACACAGGAAACTCTTCTTAAGTACATTGGTGGCATGCATTCTTATTTGAAGCATACTTTGCTGATGTTTAACCCCAGTAATTTGGATGATGTATGTGTTCAAGCTACACATTTAGAAGCCAGGGGTAAGCATGCTAATGATACTTTTGTGAAGAAATCCTTTAAATTTGACAGCAAATTGAAAGGTAAAGATACGGGGGAAAAGAAGATGGCTATTGTTAAGAAAGAGGGTGAAAAGCCTACATGTTCGCATTGTCAGAAGGGACATGATGTCTCTAAGTGTTGAAAACTTCATCCGGAGTTAAGGCCAAAAAAGTACGGAGGAAACAAAGATAAAGGCAAGCAAAATCTACTGCAGCGGTTATTCAAGACTTGGGATCCGACTCAGGTGATGAAACAAAGGTTACAGCTATCGGAATCCAGGGTAAGAATAAAAGTATCTCACTTCCCATTGATGCAAAATCAAGTTCTAGTGCAAGTACAAATCTGCCATCTACTTCTAAGCAAAATGATAAAAATAGAAGTGCACTGTTCCATGTTCGTGTCATTGCAAATCACACAAAGATTGATACATTGTTTGATAGTGGTTCACAAGTAAATCTGATATCAGAAGAAGTGGTTAAGAAATTACATTTAGTTACTATGCCTCATGAAAAACCCTATCCTCTTGGTTGGGTTACTAATGATACACAATTGCAAGTTACCAAGAAATGTGTTTTGAAATTTGCAATCACTGAAAATTTTATGGATGAGGTAGAACTAGATGTAGTACCACTTGACATTTGTGGAATAGTACTTGGGAGTCCATATTTGTATGATCAGAAAGCAGTATTTTATAGATAGCAGAATAAGTATCATCTTTTTAAAGATGGTGTGGAATATATTTTACGAGCACATAAGATAAGAACAAACCTAGCAATAGTTTCTACAGGACAAATTAAGAGGCTGGTAAATGCTAGTAAGAATTTTTTGTTAATGATGGTTAAGATGAAAAATGATGAGATCTCTAAATATTTTGAGGGATGTAATCCTTAACATAAATCTGAACTGATTGAAATCATTTCTGAGTATGATGATTTGTTTCAAGATCCGAAGGGGTTACCACCGAAGAGAGAGATTCAGCATGAGATACATTTGCAGCAGGATGTGCCACTCCCGAACATAGCCATGTACCGGATGTCTGTAATGCAGAACGAGGAAATCAAGAAGCAGGTTCAGGAGCTGATTGAGAAGGGGGTCATCCATCCAAGTGCTTCTCCTTGTGGCTCTCCTATAGTCTTGGTTCCGAAGAAGGATGGGTCTTGGAGGATGTACATTGACTATAGGGCCCTTAACAAAATCACCATTAAAAACAGGTATCCTCTTCCTCGCATTGATGATTTGCTTGATCAGTTGAAGCATGCAACTTACTTTACAAAATTAGATCTGCATAGTGGGTATCATCAAATCCAGGTTGCTGAAAATGATGCCTGGAAAATAGCGTTTAAAACAAAACAGGGTTTGTATGAATGGCTTGTGATGCCTGTCGGGCTCTGTAACGCACCTGCTACTTTCATGCGGGTCATGAATGATGTCTTTCATCTATTCATTAATGATTTTGTAATTATATATCTGGATGATATCCTAGTGTTTAGCAAAACCTGGGAAGAGCATATTGTACATGTGAAGAAAGTTTTAGATGTACTGAGGAAGGAGAAGCTTTCTGTAAAAATGTCTAAATGTGAGTTTGCTAAAACTTCTTTAGTATATCTGGGCCATATTATTGGTGGAGGCCACCTGCGAGTGGACCTAGCCAAGGTTGCTGTCATTGTAAATTGGCCATGGCCTAACACCGTTACTAAAATCAGAAGTTTTTTGGGTGCGGTTCAGTATTGGAGGAAATTCATTTCTTGGTTTTCCTCCATTGCTGCACCATTACATGCATTGACAAGCGTCAAAGAGATTTTCCAGTGGGGAGGCAAGCATCAGAGATCCTTCAACACTTTGAAGGAAAGGATTATCACAACCCCAGTTCTGATGTTGCCAGATTTGCAGCAGCCATTTGAGATCAAGACCAATGCCAGCGGGTTTGCCATGGGAGCCGTTTTGATGCAAGGAAGGAAGCCAGTCTGTTACCATTCATAAACGTTCTCTACTGCGGTAAGTAACTATCCGACTTATGACAAAGAATTGTATGCTTTAGTACAGAGTATGAAGAAGTGGAAACATTATATAATGGGAAAAGAAATAGTCATACATACTAATAATCAGCCACTTCAATATCTACAATCTCAAACTAAAGTACAGCAAAGTAGGCATTTAAGATGGATGGGATTCTTGCAACAATTTCATCTTGTAATTAAATACAAAAAGGGAATTCATAATAAGGTAGTAGACATGTTATCAAGGCCTCCTGCGAATGCTTCAATCATTCTTCAAAACAATTCGTTAACACATGAAAGTTATATTGAACAGTATGCAGAAGATAAAGATTTTAAGAAAGTATATGCATCACTAATACATGGTAAACAGGAAGAGAACTATTATATGCATAATCAACTCTTGTATCATCTCAGTAAACTCTGTATTCCATAGAAAGAGAGAGTGCATGTGATTTGAGAAGCACATAGTTCATTAATTGCAGGACATTTTGGAGTAAGTAAAACACTATCATTATTGCAGAATCATTGTTATGGGCCTCAGATGCAAGAAAATGTAGCTAAATATATACGAGGATGTGTTATGTGTGCAACAAGTAAGCCTAGAAATAGGGAATTGGGTTTGTACACACCTCTTCCAGTTTCTTCTCGTCCTTGGGAAAGTATTTCTATGGACTTTGTAGGAGGACTACCTATGTCTAGAAAAGGGCATGATTACCTATATTTTGTTGTGGATAGATTCAGAAAAATGTGTATCTTAATGCCATGTAACAAATAGATCACTGCTGAACAAACAACCCAGACATTCTTTCAGAATGTCTGGGTACATTTTGGGCTACCCATGTCTATTGTATCTGATCGGGATTCCTGGTTCTTGGGATAATTCTGGTCAACTTTATGGGAGCTTATAGATACCAACCTTAAGAAAAGTACAGCTTTTCATCCACAGACCAATGGGAAAACAAAGGTAGTAAACAGAACAGTGGTTCAGCTGCTCAGAGGATATTGTAGTAAACATCCTAAAATTTGGGATAAGCAGTTGCAGTATATACAACATGCTTACAATCATGGAGTTCATTCTTCCATGAAAAGATCTCCTTTCAAAACTTGTTTTGGTTATCTTCCAAAAACACGAATGGACTTCTCTTTTGACAAAAATGCAGTGGATGGACATCATGATGCAGATAAAGCTCTAAGGTTCATTCAGAGAATCCAAGCGGTGCAGCAGGCAGTTCAGGAACAGCTGGAGAAGAGCCAGGCGAAGTACAAATCCAGGCATGAAAAGCATCGAGTTGATCATCAATTTCAGGTTGGTGACAGAGTTTGGTTACATATCACCAAAGAAAGAATGAAAGGTGAAGGTAAAAAGCTTAAGCCTATCAGGTATGGTCCTTTTGAGATCTTGGAAAAGATTGGTACTAATGATTTTCGCTTGAATTTGCCTCCATACATGCAAATTTATTTAGTTGTCAATGTTGAGAATCTTAAACTGTATGAGCCTCCTATGGTCGTGGATGAGGAAACTAACATACAGATTCCTTCAATTGATGATATGGCACCTGAATACATGAATGAGTTGCAGGATGATGTTATTCTTGACAGAAATATGAGGAATTCATGAAGGGGGAATGTTGAGTACCTTCGAGTGGGGCTTAAAGGCATGCATCCTAGCAAAGCAAGATGGATGGAGATTGGGAAAGTGAGGGAGTTGTACCCTCACTTACTTGCCAAATAATTCAAGCTTTTGGTGGTCCAAAAGTTCTCCAATGGGGAGGAATGATCCGGAGGATTATTCATCTTCGAGTTACACCGATCCAATATGGTACAATAGTAGTTAATCTATGGTTTTAACTCATATGCTAGCAATTATATGCACATGCTGCGCAACTTATTGCATGTCATGTAGCTTATCGCATGCCACGCAGCTTATCGCATGTCGCGCAGCTTGCGCAGTATGGGCCGTGCATTTTGTGCACCATCAAGAGGAACATCGCCTGGTTCGTGAAGAGCCGCGCGGTCACATTTGCTGCGACATTTATGGATGCTGCGACGTTATGGCTGTTGAGATGCTGCGACGTTATAGATGCTTCGACGTTACGGCTGCTGTGATGCTACGACGTTACGGATGCTGCGACGTTATGGATGCTGCAACATTGTGAAATTGGTGGTGACATCAAACGGTTACGTTACATGTGGCATAGCCTGGTTGCAGGTTATTGCAACGTGTTGTGAGTCGACACATGCGCGTGGAGTTGGTTGCAACATTTCAGGAATATGGAACATCGTGGTAACATAACACTTGTGCAGCAATTTGGCGGGATTGCATGGTTCAGTTTATCATATGGTTGTAACGACAATAAAGAAGATAACAACTATAGCATGGGGGAAGGAACCCGTTACTTGTCCTCCAACTAAACACTTAAATAGAGGACTTCTGGCCACATCAGACGATGGAGGAGAGGAGATTCAGATTGCATTAGAGCATAGAGCTTCGTTTTTCTGTTATGAGAAAGTTGGAGAGTTGTTGTGAAGTGCACAGATGATGTTTCTTTTGAAGTCGACATTCTCTGTTATAATTTAGCTTTCTTTTCCTTTCGAAGGCTAATTGTAATTTTCAGAAGAGAGGTCTTAAAGACTTTGTACAGCATTTTGTTTACAGCTGCTGAAGTTGATTCCAGAACCATTTTTGTACTATCTTAAAGAGATTAATTGGATTGGTACCCATTGGAGAGGGACCCAGAGACGTAGCCCAGTGGAGGGGGTGAACTCTGTTATCATCTTTTGTTTTGTGGCTCTCTGATTCTGTGTTTGTTTTTCCCACGTCTGTTTATCAGTTTTTCTTTTCATTTCTGTTTTAAGAATTTAATTGTTGTTAATGTTGGTTCATGAATTAAGCAAACTGGAAAACGCATTCTTTACATGAACTTTTAATGCACTCAAGTTGAGGTCCAACGGATCACTACTACTCTTGGGAATGTTGTCGTGGTTATATGAATATATAGATGATTTTTGTAGATATGAAACTCCACTATGTCTAGAGTTTTGTTTTGTTGCTTTCTCATAGGCCATATCCTGAAAACATGGGGCATTCACATTTGTAAAATTGATTCTCATGATACTATTGTACGCCCCTCCTTTTTGTGACTGCTTGTGCAACTGCTCATAAAAGGGGGGTAATAGCCTATTGTAGCTGGGAAAATGTTTATTTTTAATTTTTAATGCCTACTTGTTATTTATCTACCCTGCATAAGAAGCATCCTTTCGAAGCTACTACATAGTTGACTGAAGAACCTATGTAAATGGACGATAGGAAAAAAGCTTCCCTAGTCCTGATTTCTTAGGTGTTCTTCAGTTTGTTTATTTTATGCAGATGATGCTAATTTCTATGCATAAAGAATTACTTATATTTTGAAAGTGTTATAATTAATCCAAATGTTTCTGATGTAGAAAGATTAGTACCAGGCATTGGGTTCCAGAGTTGGAAGGATTCGCATTAGTAACCTTGTTGCTAATTTTTTTTTTTACTCCATCTCTTCCTCCTTTTAATATTTTATCAGTATAACTGGAAATATTTTAGTGACATAAGGGCCAAGGGTTCCACTCCACATTCCCCTTTAACTTGATATTTTTAGCATGTTGATGTAGGATGTATCAAATGAAATAAAAGTCGAGCTAAAAGGCCAACCTGATCTGATTATTGGCAATTACTTTAGTCGCATATTTGATTGCATATAAACAAGGAATCACTCGGGTTTTTTCCACTCGCCATTATGCTTTTGTATATCTACTACAACTAAAAAAGGAATTGGTTTTCTCCTTGAAAATTTTAATCTAACAATATATCCTATTTGTTATCTCAGTGCAACGTAGCGCATGCTTTGGAGAAAACCAAATACCCAGATTCAAACATCTACTGGAAATTTTTTGAAGAAAAATATAATTTCTCTTGTTAGTTTAATACAGATCTAATCACAATGAATCATGCAGATTTCATTATTACTAGCACATATCAAGAGATTGCAAGAAGGTCTGATGTTTTCCTCCTATAGAAAGCATCTTGAAACTTATATTTAATTTTTATGTTCTTTATCAGGGTTTTATTCTGAATATGGGAGACCTGAAAAAAAAACATGACTTTTAAAAAAATATCTAAACCAATTGGAAGTAACCAGTATTTTTAATACGTAGATATAAATATATGACTTTGTTTCTATAGCAAGGATATTGTTGGACAGTACGAAAGTCACACTGCTTTCACCCTTCCTGGTCTCTACCGTGTGGTACATGGAATTGATGTTTTTGATCCCATGTTCAACATTGTTTCTGTTGGAGCAGATATGCAGATTTATTTCCCTTATACAGAAAAGCAGCATCACCTTATTGCTTTCCATGGTTCAATTGAGGAACTATTGTTCAATCCCAAGCAGACAATTGAACATATGTAAGTAATACTCTCTATGAATGTGTGCGAGTCTTCAGCTAATTTTGGGACATGGTACTCCAGGATATTTATTTCTGTATAATGATTCATTTTAGTTTTAGTGAATTATTTCTCGGGAAAGCTGAAAATGATCATTTTCCAACCCAATGATGATAATTTATATCCCCTTCATTGTCTTCTTGGGATAACAATATATTCATTTTTTAGTGTATTGAAATTAAACTTTTCCATTAAGAATGTCTAAGATATTATTGTTGATCGAGTTGTGGTTAAGTGGTAAATCCATGGGAATTTTCCATCACCAGCCCAGGTTTGATTCTTAGAGGAAAGATGTCTTTGACATTTAAAACTGGGAATCCTTGTAATGACATCGGCCATTGGGTTCATGATTATTTACACCAAGTTGTCAAATACTTTATCAAAGAAGACTCTTTTCTATTCCTGTATATTTCCCTTCATTGCCTTCTTTGGGGCATTTTCTTTCCTGCTGTACCCACTGAATAATTTCATCCATCCTACAGCATTGGCAGATTCTTTGCTACAATTTCTAGAAATAGAATGAACATTCTGTTTGTTCTTATGTTCTAGTATTCTTAAATATTCCTATAAGGTTTAAATGGTTGGGATACTAATCACTATGATTGCATAATAAATAACAAGGATATGTATACAAGGCTATGTTACAGTATTTATGTTTCACGATACTAGTACTAATTCATATAACAATAATGGTAATCTAAGGTAGTAACCAAGCCCAGCTTAAGAGCCATGATACCCTTATTGCTTATACCGGTACCATTATTAATACACATACAGAGGTGTAAGCTATATGTAAGCTTTGTACTCTTTATACTACCATATTGAATAGGGATAATAATTATGGTTTCACTTATATACATTAATCTCTAGTCTGTACCTATCATATCCACCATGATTAGGATACACTTCATAATAAGGCACAACCAACCACCTACCTACCTAACTAGCACATCCCCTCATCTAGCATTTACCAAATAACTATAGGATCTATGCCCCCTTGTCCTAGTCCGGCATCAATTCAATGTATTCTTTTCCATATTGTATCAAATCTACTCATGGTCGAAGAAGGAACATAGAGAGAGAAATATGGTTCGTTAGCTTCTCCAAAGTTTTCACTCAGAACTGGGCTTATTCCTTTTTTAATTATAAAATCTTGGCTTCCCACTGCTTTACTTTCCTAAGTTTATATTTCCTAAACTTGACTACATATTGTATTATAAAAGCTTTCATTACCAAATCTTTGATTTTTATCTATACTTGAGTTATTACCAAATATTGGCTCTTCTCTATGCTTGTGTTACTACTCCTTTGGGTTTTAATAGCTCTCATTTCTGGGGTTTATATATTGCTCAGGGCTGCTACTTGGGTTACAAAAGATTTCATTTCATGCTAGTGATTGGGATTATGATTGTAAAGGATTTCCAAGATAAATATTTAATTGACCGAGCCAATTAAAATGTCAATTGTTCCCTTGGTTGACTTTGGGCATGGTTTTTCTCACAACCTTCTTCTCCTATAATTCCTTACAATCATACTAATTGACTGCTGTAGATTTTCCTTCTCCAATATTGGGCTTCCAGAATTTGCGTGGGAGAGATTTGCTAGCCAACTACAATCTGCCTTGAATCTTTGTCAAACACTTTAAATGGAAACTGAATTAGGTTTAGTGTGACTGTTTGAACCATATGCGATTATCATTATAGATTTTGACTGCATTTTTGGTGTAGTAGAGCATGGTAATTGGTGGTATCTCTTACAAATAGACAAGTGGTATTTAACATAGTGGTATTTGATTCTACAAATATCTGCAATTCCATCAATCCACAATGATTGTTGCCAGATTTCAGGCCAAAATTTTCCCTTGAGGAGTTGAAAAAGAGCCAATTCGTAGAATATTTAGACTAGGGCTAAAAATTTTAAACAAAATGTGGAATATCTGCCTTAAGTGGAGATATATTTGTCGAATGGCATAATTATAGTTGTAGCTCAGCAAATACCTCAAGGGGGTATTGTACATGCCCTGTAAACTTTTCCATGATCTTACATTTGCTTTCTGAGAGTTATAGCAAATAGACATGAAAGTCCTTGCACTTCTGTTGGTTACCCTCAACTGATTTTGGATAATGTTCCAGAATAAGGTGTAGTGGCAAATACAAGCTTGTTTTCCATGTCCATGATGGTCCTATTTGGATTCTCATAACCATCCTGTGGTTTCATTCCATTGGATAATGTACAATTTGGGTAACCTTTCCCATTATCAGTCCAATTGATAATATTAAGGTGGAACACTTTTGTCTGCTTACCTTTAAATCTAAGTTGCAAACAAACAAAGTTAAAAGTGGGATTTAAATTTCATGATTGAAACTGGACTCTCAGACACATTGAAAACCTAAGGATCATGCTTTGGTTTTCCCTTTCTGAATTCATTAAACTGCACTTGTTGGTTAAAGGAGGGCCTCTTTGCAGTGATTCAAAAGCAGTTTAACTATCACATCACTGATTTTCTGGTGTAGCTCATTCTCAGTTGTCTTAACTTTTAAGGATTCGGTTTGAATTTTCAGATTCCTACTATGGTTCCTTCCATTGGAGAATCTACTCATTTGGGTAACTTCTCCCATTAGCTACCCAATCTTCTGATATAGCATCCAAGAAGGCAGTTGTAAGACATGTTGCATGTAGCATTGAGAAACAAGTTGGATATTTATGAATGAGTTCACTCATAAGTGTCATATCTGAAGAGAAGATGTCACCACCAAACTTATGGGAATGAAAGAATATTAATGATAGGCTTGATGGCAAGGTACTCTCCTCTGAGCCTACATGCCTTGCTGTGGCATACGTTGTTGATCCCAGTGCCTTGAGTAACCTCAGATTGTAGTCTCTTAATAGTACTATCTAGACCTCCAGGGATGTCAAGAAAAGACCTTTTCCTGCTATAGTTCCTACTACTAATGTTCCAAAACCTCGAAAAAGACCAGAGACCCCATCTACTTTTATTGTATGCTTGCACACTGCTATGCCATTCATATGGGCTAACTCAGCTCCTGCCACTTGAATTCATGTCTTCACAACTGATATAGGGTGCAATACAAATGACACAGCAGAAAAGAGAACTGCTCCCAATAAAAATGTCAATTGTTCCTTTGGTTGACTTTGGGAATGGTTTATCTCACAACCTTCTTCTCCTATAATTCCTTACAATCATACTAATTGACTGCTGTAGGTTTTCCTTCTCCAATATTGGGCTTCCATACTTTGCGTGGGAGATATTTGCTAGCCAACTGCAATCTACCTTGAATCTTTTTCAACCACTTTAAATGGAAACTATTGTAGGTTTAGTGTGACTGTTTGAACCATATGCGATTATCATTATGGATTTTGACTGCATTTTTGGTGTGGTAGAGCATGATAATTGGCAGTATCTCTTACAACTAGACAAGTGGTATTTAACATAGTGGTATTTGATTCTACAAATATCTACAATTCCATCAATCCATAATGGTTGTTGCCAGATTTCAGGCAAAAATTTTCCCTTGAGGAGTTGAAAAAGAGCCAATTCGTAGAATATTTAGACTAGGGCTAAATTTTTTAAACAAATTGTGGAATATCTGCCTTAAGTGGAGATATATTTGTAGATTGGCATAATTATAGTTGTAGCTCAGTAAATACCTCAAGGGGGTATTGTACATGCCCTGTAAACTTTTCCATGATCTTACATTTGCTTTCTGAGAGTTATAGCAAGTAGACAGAAAGTCCATGCACTTCTGTTGTTTACCCTTAACTGATTTTGGATAATTTTCCAGAATAAGGTGTATTGGAAAATACCAGCTTGTTTTCCATGTCCATGATGGTCCTATTTGGATTCTCATAACCATCCTGGGGTTTTGTTCCATTGGAGAATGAACAATTTGGGTAACATTTCCCATTATTATCCCAATTGATAATATTAAGGTGGAACACTTTTTTTGGCTTACCTTTAAATCTAAATTGCAAACAACTAGAGTTAAACGTGGGCTTTAAATTTCATGATTGAAACTAAATTCTCAGTCACATAGAAAACGTAAGGATCATGCTTTGGTTTTCCCTTTTTGAAGTCATTAAACTGCACTTGTTGGTTAAAGGAAGGCTACTTTGCAGTAATTCAAAATTAGTTTAACTATCACATCACTGAGTTTCTGGTGTAGTTCTATCGATGCCTAGAAATTCACAGGTAACAACAGTTAGGGATTTTCCCCAATAAATGTTCCCAACTAGCCCATTACTATTTTATATGGGGAATCTGTCCGGTTTACAGTCCGGCTACTGTAGGTCAAGTAATAAAATAAAAGGTTTTACCGGTTATGGCCCATTCCACCGTGTATATTTTCGTTTTTTGAATTTAAGTATGATATGCCAGTGCCTATCTAAGAATGTATATTGATAGAGAATATGAGGAGTGGTCATAATGTGATGTGCAGGTTCTTACCTCTCATCTTAACTCACTCGCATCTAAATCACACACAGCAAGAAACTAAAACTAACTATCTAATCTATCCCTAGGGAGCAAGATTATCATTTATCAATGAGTAATGTATTTCTGCGCATGCATTAAGAAAAATCACAGATAGCTGTTATTTAATTCAAAACACATGAACATCAATAGATATATGAACAACAAGATAGCTCATTGTTTATGAAAGGCCTTCATTACTCATAGTGGAAATTTCATAGAATAAACTAGAGCACATTCATAACAAGAACATAGGTTCAAAGAGTTAGAACGATCTCACAATTAATGGACAACAGCTAAAAACGAAATAGGTCACATTCAACAAATCCATAACATAGCATTTGAAACCTTCCACCAATCTTTCTCCAATAGGAAACTTGTAATTTCTTTATTGCAAAAGGAAATAGTTCTTCTTACAACATACTCTCACAAATCTATTAGGGAAAAATTCCCTTATTACATCTAACTCTCCTATATTTATACAAAACAGCAAAACCTTTGGGATGCCCCATATGACCTTTGGGCTCCCCCTGAACTGTTTAATCTCACAAATTTGTCTTTTAGTGAGTGTTGTACAATACACTATATTAAATTAAAATTTAATAGCACTTTTATAAAGAGAGACCAGCTTGGTTACCAATGAACTTTTCCCAAGCCCGGGCCTCTGCTGCTATCGATCTGTTGAGATATCAGACCCTTACTTTCTTCTTCTCTTTCTTCATCTCTGCTTCTTCATTTTCTTTCTCTTTCTTCCTTGCTGCCTTCTTTCTTCTACTTTGTATTCTAGACATATCTTCTCTACAGCAGCAACCACCCTGTCATGAATAACCAAAAAACTGTATCAGTCCATTTACCTTCTCCGTATGCATTCTGTAAAATAAACTATATACAGTGTTATTGCATGAAAAAAAATGACAAAACAAAAAAATCCTACGAGTTTGTGTCTTGAAATCTACTAAATCCATTGTCCAAACTAAAATCACAAGCTCAATAAACAGATTCTTTACCTCAATCCAGGCCACATATGGACTAACCCGAAATCATAAAAGCATGAATCATAACAATGTAACCGCCAAATCTGAACCCTAACCTGTGCTCTTCATCTCAGAGAAACCTCGACTTGACCAAAAAAAAAACCTTCGTCGCCTATGAAAACAGCAGGAATACCCTATCGGCAGTTTTGAACACTAAGCATCAGACAATTAGTTCGCTAAGGAGATGCAACAGTGGAAGACATAAAAACTACGGCTTCCATGATCAAATGAAAACCATCAGTGATCAGAAGAACTAAAGACTACGAAAGAATAGTCATATTCATAGCCGCAACGACGAACAACGAACAGACTACAGGTCCCGCGAGTCTATTAATTCAATCGGCGTCGGAGACCTTTAACACTAAGTGTCGGGGCTATAATATTTAACATCTCCGCAGTGTTGGCGATGCCAACGACTAAAAACTGTCGATAATTAAGCGTCAAAGATCAGAACCACTAATGAATCGGTAGGTTAGTTAACTACGCTGTCGCAACGGCGAAAAACAGACTGACTATGGCTTCCCGAACAACTGAAAACATCGGCGATCAAAAGAACTAAGGCTAAAGGTCAGAGCTCAGAACCACTAATCATCGGTGAGATAATTCACTAAAAAGCCACAATGGCAGAAGTCATATAGACTAAGGCTTCTGTGACAATAGAAAATCGTCAGCGATCGGAGAAACTAATGAATAACTCATCAGAACCTTGAGACGCAAAATACTCCATAGTGTCGGCAAGACAAACAACAAGGCTAAAGACTAAAACTCTGACCACTGATAAAACAAAAACACCAAAAGTCAAAAAGTAAAGTTTTTTTCAAAAATAAACAAAGGAGATAAAAGCTCATCGGCGAAAAACATGACTTTCCATCGGCGGCACAGAGTACTGATGCCCCGATTCAAACTTTAATAAACTTTCGACATCGAAAACAACAAAGAAAAATCATCGCAAAGCAAAAAGGTTTGAATGAATCAGCGAAAGTAAAACTATCCATCAGCGGCATAGAGAACTAATGCCTTGATTCATTGTTCAACTGACTTCCGACAACGATCATCGGAAAAATCAAAACAAACGTTAAGTGTTTAAAGATTCTTGGCTGGGCAGTGATGAAATCAATTCGTTTAACCTCCAAAACAGCAGCGGCATAGATAACTAAAGTTTCGACTCAAAATTTAACTGACTTCCGATAGTGCGAAAACAAAATCATCGATAGAGCAAATGTTAAAAAATAAACAAACTCCATAATCAAAAATTTTGGCTAGACAAAGGCAGATTTAGATCATCCAACTTCTGAAATGAAGGAAACAATTGACCTTAATTCAAACTCAAGAAAATTCAAATTTGTAGCAGAGGGAAAAAATAGAGTTCAGAAAACCAAATAAATCCAGGCAAGATAAAATCAAAAGGAGGGTCCAAAATTTTTTCAAAAATTTGGGAAAAAGTTGTAGCTGCAACAATTGGCGACTACCTAGTGAACCCAGATCTTTGGACAATTTCTTCCTTAAGTAACAGACTATTTGACAATAAAACCAACATGTTGAATTCTTCTATATGTATGGATTTCTCAAATGGAAAATGTATGTACTTTTAATCATTGATGATAGTCCAATTTAGGAAAATGGAAACCAGGATTTCAAAGTCAAGATAACTCTTTTGAGGCCAGGAATATGAGTTTCATTTTTTACCTCTGTCTTTGGGTAGCTCCCAGCTTGGACACCACAGGATTATAACATGTGGTAAACAGAAATATTCATTTGTTCCTCATTCCCATGCCATTCTGCACTTTTGTGCTTTTGGACTTTTTTGTCCTTTTTGAGTCCTCCTGCATGCCTTTCTTTCTGAATTTTTAGTCAGAATCCTCTATCCATAGTGTCCTTTTGTGTGAGAGATGTATTGATTTTTCAGCTCATGGACGGAGAAGAACTTTGGCAATCATGTACTCATATGGTTCAATACTTTGTTTTGATACATATTTCTTTCTTAGGAGATTTTTTTACTTTTATTTGCCTTTTGGCTTTCAATTCTTAGAATGAGATAATTTATATATAATATACTGTTTACCTTGCTTCCTTTCCATGGGTCTTTTGTTGTCACCCCCTAAGACATTTTTAAATGTGAGATGGATGGAGCCTCAAAATAGTATTCCAGACCTTTTGATCCGGAGTTATTTTACAAGGATTAAGTAGGAATTCAATGTGTTCATAGCCATTTAGGAAAACTACTAAATTAGAATAATTATTTCAAATAAATCAATAATAGACAATCTTATAATCAAGGATTTCAGTTAATCCAGAATTCTGATGTTCTCCATGCAACCAAAAGTTTGCTTCTTTTATTGAAATCAATCAAAATCCAACTAAAACAAACATAAATAAATAAAAAATAAACAACCAAATCAGTTTAATTATGTACAAGATAATCAAGAAATAAAAAAGGAAGAAAAATAAAGTTTGAGAACTAAACCACTAACTGGTCAGTTCTCTGCCCACCCCTGTAAATCTGGCAACTTGTAAGTTGAGGGGCTAGGCTTGACTGCAAATTGAAAAAGGCCTACCCATTATCTAATTCTACTGGTCTTGAATTAAAAACTATATCTGAAACTAAATCTACTATTTTACAATCAATCTTATCAACCCATGAAAATCGAAGGAGATCAGGCTGGGTGTCTGGTGTACTGCTAGCTTCTTTCACTTGGTAGTTTCCCAGTTCTAGCTCAATTAGATAATTTCCCAGTACATAATTCACTGGTTCATTTTTTCTTCCAATTGAGTAACATTGTGCTTCATGTGGGGCTCTCTTAATATATTTATCTGGTTTGGACTTCCCTTATGAGGCAACCACAGATGTGACCAATCTGATGCAAAATATCCATTTAGCTTTGCTGACCAATCCTGACTCAAAACAATTCCATAATCCTCAGGTACGTCTGCTACTACAATATCGATGAACTGACATACCTTTTCATTTGAAGATAATAGAATCAGAAAATCCTCCATTTCCCCAATTACCTTCACAATTGTTCTGTCTAACTGAATAACCTGCCAGGTAGATGGTTTGGGTTTTCCATTTATCTTCTTGCATACTTAAAGTGGCATAATATTGACTAATTCCCCTAAGTATACTAAACAGTTGTGCATGTTATGGTTGAAAATTTCAAAAGTTAGGAGAAAAGGTGGGGTTTTGTATTTAAACTTACCTCCCACACTTGCTCCACCAATTTCTTCTTCTTTAGGTTGGTTGTCGGTGGGAAGCTTTTCCTCTGGTACTTCAAGTGCTTTTAACAATTTTTATTTCTGCTGAGGCACATTACACATTTCAAATAGTTAGATATTTGCCTTATCCCTTTTAATATCTTCCACAATATTATACTCCATCTTATGTTCTTCGAGATTATTTTTTACATTATCAATTTTATCTTCAACAGGCTTAACAAGCATGTTGATTTTCTTTGGATTTTGACTCATAATGGTGAATTCAGGTATTTTATCAGTTGTGGTGCTCTTTTGAATTTTCTTTACATTCTCTTGAATTCTCCTAATTTTCGGGAGTATCGAATTGTCTTTATTTATCAAACCCTGACTTCTTGTCGTCACGTTTGTTTCTGATGTTTCTTCCTGTTTCCATGAACCTTCCTCTTCTATATCAAAAAGTGAGACACAGTCCCATAAAACCAGAGCATCATCCTCTTGTTTTTCTGTAGATTTATTACCCTTTTCTTCCTCATCATCAGCTTCTATTAGTTTAGATTCCAATAGCTAATTCATTACTAATGTCATCGAATTGATCCATTGAGGGAAATTTTTTTCAGAATGAGGCTATTGATGAAAGGTGCAAAAATTAGCCATACCCACCTTAGTTAAATTCATTGATGCTGAACTATGTGGAGGAGGTTATTGTTGTCCACTCTCCTTTTATAGTAAGGCTTATAAGATTTTTGAGCTTCCTTTTCCTTTTCCAAATCTATTATTCTGTTGGATAGCTTCTGCATCATCTTCACCATCCCTTCAAAGTCATGTGATTGATCATCCTTAGGCTTAGTCAGTAACAATTCTTTCTTACCAAAAAAAATTTCTCCCGACTGCTCAGGATAATCTTCTATGCTCTATTTTTCAGCTTCTACCCTCTCAACTTCTTCATAAGTTTCTGACAATGTAGGTTTGACTGAAATCTTGGAAAACATGGCAATTCAGGCACTAGAGCTAAAGTATAGTTTTCACTCAGAACTTTATTAGATGGTTTATCAGTTGCAAAAAAATTCTTTAGATAAGCAGCAAACCTTTGAGTGAAACTATGCACTTTTTCCTTTCTTTCTTTCTTTAAAGCACATAACCCTTTCATCAGAGCTGCATGAGTTTTTTGGACTGCATATTTATTTCTAAATATTCTTTCAAATGTATCCCAGTCTGTGATTGAGTTTGTAGGCAAAGCAAAATACCATGAGGCTACTGCTCCTTTCAAGGTATGTGGAAACAATCTGCAGACTACATCTTCATGTTCTCCAACCCGTAGTCCTTCTATAGCCAAGTAAAATCTTTGCAAATGATCATCTACCAAAATCTTTTCACTTGGGTCAAACTTAGGCAACATTTTCTCAAAAGCTTCAGGTAAGTCATGCAAAGGAGGTGCTAGGTTTAATGGTGATCTAGCCCTCCAAGCAGGTGGTGGATTTGATGGGTTAGGTGGCTGATTTGCATTTACATTTGGCATTATTCTGGGTGGTGAATGAACATGGGTATGAACAGGTGAACAGTAATATGTATTTGGGCCCAACTGATTCAGAGGTTGAACAACTTCCTGTAAGGTTGTTTCTACCAATTCTTCAAAATCTCCAACCAACACTGCATCTTCCAATATAGGATGGTCTTTCTTCTGATATTCTCTTCTGGGTAAGGCAGGTATAATTGGAAATCCTCTGATATTCTTCGCATAAGCCCTAGTAATTATTCTCAAATCGTCAACTACTTCATTATCGACAGGATACAAAAACTCTTTACCCTTCTCTTTAAGAATTGGATTGGGAAACAAACTGCTTTCAGAACTGTCACCAGTGGAATAATTTCGAGGAAAGGGTTTCCTCAGCTAGCCATGCACTGGCTTCCCTCCTTCTAGCACCAAAAATTGTTGATGCCTGGAAATTTGTAGGTAACAACAGTTAGGGATTCTCCCCAGTAAACGTTCCCAACTAGCTCGTTACTGTTTGGTATGGGGAATCTGTCTGGTTTACGGTCTAGCTACCGTAGGTCAAGTAACAAAATAGAAGGTTTTGTCGGTTATGGCCCGGTCCACCGTGTATATTTTAGTTTTTTCAATTTAAGTATGATATGCAAATTGATAGAGAATATGAGGAGTGGTCACAATGTGATGCCCAGGTTCTTACCTCTCGTCTTAACTCACTCGCATCTAAATCACACACAGTAAGAAACTAAAACTAACTATCTAACCTATCCCTAGGGAGAAATATTATCATTTATCAATGAGTAATGTATTTCTGTGCATGCATTAAGAAAAATCATAGATAGTTGTTATTTAATTCGAAACACATGAACATCAATAGATATATGAACAACAAGATAGCTCATTGTTTATGAAAAGCCTTCATTACTCATAGTGGAAATTTCATAGAATAAACTAGAGCGCATTCATAACAAGAACATAGTTTCAAAGAGTTAGAACAATCTCATAGTTAATGGACAACATCTGAAAATGAAATAGTTCACATTCAACAAATCCATAGCACGGCATTTGAAACCTTCCACCAAGCTTTATCCAACAGGAAACTTGTAATTTCTTTATTGCAAAAGGAAATAGTTCTTCTTACAACATACTCTCACAAATCTATCTGGGAAAAAGTCCCTTATTACATCTAACTCTCCTATATTTATACAAAACAACAAAACCTTTCATGGGCTGCCCCTTGTGACCTTTGGGCTCCCCCTGAACCGTTTAATCTTACAAATTTGTCTTTTAGTGAGTGTTGTACAATATGTTATATTAAATTAAAATTTAATAGCAATTTTATAAAGAGAGACCAGCTTGGTTGCTGATGAAATTTTCCCAAGCCTGGGCCTCTACTGCTATCGATTTGTTGAGATCTCAGACCCTTACTTTCTTCTTCTCTTTCTTCATCTCTACTTCTTCATTTTCTTTCTCTTTCTTCCTTCCTGCCTTCTTTCTTCTGCTTTGTCTTTTAGACATATCTTCTCTATAGCAGCAATCACCCTGTCATGAATAACCAAAAAAATGTATCATCCCATTTACCTTCTCCGTATGCATTTTGTAAAATAAAATATATATAGTGTTGCTACATGAAAAAAAATGACAAAACAAAGAAATCCTGCGAATTTTGTCTTGAAATCCGCTAAATCCATTGTCCAAACTAAAATCACAAGCTCAATAAAAAGATTCTTTACCTCAATCCAAGCCACATCTGGAATAACTCGAAATCATAAAAGCATGAATCATAACAATGTAACCGCCAAATTTGAACCCTAACCTGTGCTCTTCATCTCAGATAAAATCTGACTCGACCAAAAACAGAAACCTCCGTCGCTTATGAAAACAGTGGGAAGACCCTATCAGCAGTTTTGAATAGTAAGCATCAGACAATTAGTTTGCTAAGGAGCCGCAACGGTGGAAGATATACAAACTATGGCTTATACGATCAAATGAAAACCATCAACAATCGAAAGAACTAAAGACTACGGAAGAATAGTCCTATTCATAGCCGCAACGACGGACAGAAAATAGACTACGGGTGTCATGAGACTATTAAGTCAATCGGCGTCGAAGACCTTTAACGCTAAGTGTCGGGGCTATAATCTTTAACATCTCCGCAGTGTTGGCGATGCCAACGACTAAAAACCGCCGATAGTTAAGCGTCGGAGATCGAAACCACTAATGAATCGGTAGGTTAGTTCACTATGCCACTGCAACGATGGAAAACAAACTAACTATGGCTTCCAGAAAAAATAAAAACATCGGCAATTGGAAGAACTAAGGCTAAAGGGTTGGAGCTCATAACCACTAATCATCAACGAGATAGTTCACTAAAAAGCCGCAACGGTGGAATTCATATAGACTAAGGCTTCTGCGGCAATATAAAATCGTCGACGATTGGAGCAACTAATGACTAACTCATCAGAACCTCGAAATGCAAAATAATTCGTAGTGTCGGCGAGACAAACAACAAGGTTTCCGAAATGGCGGCATTGTTAAAGACTAAAACTCCGACCGCTGATAAAACAAAAATGTCGAAAGTCAAAAAGTAAAGTTTTTTTGAAAAATAAAGAAAGGAGATAAAAGCTCATTGGGGAAAAACATGACTTTCAATCGGTGGCACATAGGACTAATGCCTCGATTCAAACTTTAATAAACTTCCAACAGTGAAAACAACAAAAAAAATCATTGCAAAGAAAAAATGTTTGAATGATTCGTTGTTCAACTGAATTTCGACAGTGATCATCAGAAAAATCAAAACAAATGTTAAGTGTTCAAATATTCTTGGTCGGGCAGTGATGAAATCAGTTCGTTTAACCTCTGAAACAGCGGCGGCATAGATAACTAAAGTTCTGACTCAAACTTCAACTGACTTCCAATAGTGCTAAAACAAAATCATCGACAGAGCAAATGTTAAAAAATAAACAAACTCCATAATCAAAAGCTTTGGCTAGACAAAGGAAGATTTAGATCATCCAACTTCCGAAACGAAGGAAACAATTGACCTCAATTCAAACTCAAGAAAATCCAAATTTGTAGCAGAGGGAAAAAAAGAGTTCAGAAAACCAAATAAATCCAGGCAAGATAAAATCAAAAGGAGGGTCCAAATTTTTTCAAAAATTTGGGAAAAAGTTGAAGCTGCAACAAGTTCATTCTCAGTTGTCTTAACTTTTAAGGCTTCAGTTTGAATTTTGAGATTCCTACTGTGGTTCCTTCCATTGGAGAATCTTGTCATTTGGGTAACATTTCCCTTTAGCTACCCAATCTTCTGATATAAAATCCAACAAGGCAGTCGTAAGACATGTTGCATGCAGCATTGAGAAACAAGTTGGATATTTATGAATGAGTTCACTCATAAGTGTCACAGCTGAAGAGAAGATGTCACCACCAAACTTATGGGAATGACAGAATATTAATGATAGGCATGATGGAAAGGTACTCTCCTATGAGCCTATATGCCTTGATGTGGCATATGTTGTTGATCCCAGTGCCTTGAGTAACCTCATATTTTAGTATCTTAATAGTACTATCTAGACCTCCAGGGGTGTTAAGAAAAGACCTTTGCCTACTATAGTTCCTACTACTAATGTTCCAAAACCTCAAAAAATACTAGAGACCCCATCTTCTTTTACTGTATTCTTGCACACTGTTGGACCATTCATATGGGCTAACTCAGCTCCTACCACTTGAATTTGTGTCTTCACAACTAATATAGGGTGCAAGATAGCTGACACAATAGAAAAGAGAACTGCTCCCAATCAAAATGTCAATTGTTCCCTTGGTTGACTTTGGGCATGGTTTTTCTCACAACCTTATTCTCCTATAATTTCTTACAATCATACTAATTGACTGCTGTAGGTTTTCCTTCTCCAATATTGGGCTTCCAGACTTTGCATGGGAGAGATTTGCTAGCCAACTGTAATCTGCCTTGAATCTTTGTCAAACACTTTAAATGGAAGCTGTTGTAGGTTTAGTGTGACTGTTTGAACCATATGCAATTATCATTATGGATTTTGACTGCATTTTTGGTGTGGTAGAGCATGATAATTGGTGGTATCTCTTACAACTAGACTAGTGGTATTTAACATAGTGTAGTTACACAAGAAGAATAATAGACTTGAACATGTAGTACTAAAGAAAATCTGCTTGGTTTTTATTACCACCCTCCCACAAATTTGGAATGCAAATGGATGGAACTTGCAACATGCATCTAGTTCCTTTGACCACTTTGTAGTTAGGAAAAGTACTCATGTCTGAAATGGAATGTTGAACAAGTAATTAACTCTACAAATTACTCATGTAGCAAATGCTAATAAAAGTAATTAAATCTACAAAGATGTTGAAATCTGAATTCCATGTGTGTATACTAAATCCTAATGAGGAATAAACATATTTGTAATGGAATTTGAATGAATGGTAAAGTATTGCTTGGTTTTTTAGTTTTGTATTATACATGTTGGTCTATAATCCCACACCTTTAGTCTCAATTGGTATTGTTTTGATTCCACTATGATAAATTCCTTAATGTTGTAAAGCATTATTAAATAAAGTGGATCAAACTTTTAGCTTATCCTCGTTAAAAACCAAGCTTCTTCACTGCTGTTGATTAAGTTTAGATGAGACAACCTTAGTTTGATTTTTTAAATAAAATCATATTAGTTGAAATTTTACAAAAGATAGACTAGACAACTTTCATAGTTTTGTTTTGATTCAGAAAGAATCATGTTAATTTCAACTTTCACTTGAGATGGTAAAGTTCAAGTTCAATGTTTCTTCAATAACTCTAAAAGTAGTTAGCATATATTTGAAGAAGAATTTGGCCTAAACATTATATTGTCTTTTAAAGCTTAATTTATTTTATTCATTCTATATGTTATCAGGGGTCATTCTAAGTTGATACTCATATGGGTAGGCTTGTTCTCATCTCAAGGTACATGGGTCAGCTAATGACATTTCAGGGTTTGGTTCCTTGCCTCTACGTCTTCTTCTATTGTGATATGAAAATGTATGGTGTACATGTGTGTGTATGTATGGTTACAGATACACTTTATATGTGTGGTTACTATCTGTTGATGAGATGATGTTTATATTCATGGTTGGAAAACTCGTGAGAATGCATAAATGATCACACTAATATTTGCAATATAGCATAGAATATGCATTATGTAATGAAATTATGACTAATAATTTAAATTGATTATTTCTTGGTATTTGCAGAAAAACGATGAAGATGGCGTAGCTGATGATCCTAATTATATTGCCACCGATGTACCAGCAAGAGATATTAATGATAATGATACAATTGGATCAAATACAAATGATGATGGATATGATGTTGGGATAGATGATGAGGATGATCATAGCCATTAATGCTACTATTGAGACTGTGGACGTTTTTTTCTTTCTCCATCCTACTAGACACATATTGTTATTTTTGAGATTATCCAAGATCGTAGTACATTTTGGGTCATTTTGATTTGTGATTATCCAAGCTCATAGTATATTTTGATTTTGATTTGTAGACATATAAACTTGGATTACTATTGATAATTTTGATTTTTAATATTTCTTTTAATATTGATATTTTCACTATATATTGTCTATTGTTCTTTTAACCTTAATACAATTATCTGTATGATAGATTATTGATGTGATGATGTTTTATAATTTCACTTATTTTGAATGAAAGATAATGCCGATGTTATCATTATTATATTTTATATTTTTATATATTGGAAGTTGTTGATGATTTTTTAATGGAAAATTAATATTACTGTTTTGGATAAACGTTGCATGTTTCTGTAAAATTTATTCATAAATGCTATGCAATTAATCTCAATAATTGTATGTACAATTAATTTGAATGTTTAATTATGTTATTTAATAACTATGAAGTAATGATAAATGAGAACTATTGAAATGAATGAATAATTATAATAATTTGATATAATAAATATAAGAGCACACAATTGGATATGGTTGTAGGTGTTAAATAACAAGTCTAACGTGGTGCTACTAAGGAAACAAAAACATGATCTAAAACAGATGCCCACTATGTTCTAGATCTAGAAGCAACATTGGATGCAAAACTTGGCGCTAAGTTGGAAGTCAATTTTGATGCTATTTTGGATGCCAAAGTAGAAGCCTAAGTAGAAGCTAAACTAGTGGCCAACAAAAGAGAAAAATTGGATGCTAATGAGAAGCTAAATTAGGCACTCACGAGGAAGCAAAAAAAGAAGAAATCCTAGGAGTTAAACGAGAAGCAAAATGTGGCGCTGGTGTGGGAGTAAAAATGGACGAAAAATTGGGCTCTAAAGTAGTAGCAAAACATGGTGCTAATGTGGGTGTAAATAGAGATGCAAAACAAGACATTAAAAAGGATGCAACACTTGGCGCTAATGATGAAGCCAAACATGGTGTTGATATGGTAGCAAAATAAGATGTTACTTTGGATGCAAAACATGACGCTATATATGAAGCAAAATATGGTGCAATGATAGAAGAAAAATTTGGCGCCATTTTGGTAGCAAAACACAATGCAAAAAAGGAAGAAAAAATTGGTGCAAATTTGGATGCAAAAATTGACACATATTTGGAAGTAAAACGTGGTGCAAAATGGGATGCTAAAGTGGTATAAAAAATGGATGCAATATTGGATGCTAATTTGGATGCAAAAATGGTGCTAACAGGGATTCCATTTAGGAAGCAAAAGCATGCACTCTCTAGGAAGCAATAGTGGACGCTCTCTCGGAAGCAAAATAGGACATTATTTAGGAACAAATGTTGGACGTTATTTTGGAAGAAAAAAAATAGACGCTATTTTGGACATCATAAAGGATGCTATTTAGGACGCAAAAAAAGACGCTTTAAGTTTTGTCCATGACGCGTCCCATTTAGCGTCTAGTTTGGCCACTCAATTTTTTAAAAAAATTACACTAACAAGGGACGCTAAATGGGACACTAATTACAGGACTTGTTGTAGTGTACCAGAGAATGGGTTAGTCAAACATACTATATTAAATGCCACTTTAGCCACAGTTGGTGGTTGAACCCTTTGATAGATGGGCCCTAGATTTTGTAGGTCCTATCAACCCTCCATTAAGACAGAAAGTTTACATTTTGGTTTGCACTGACTATATGACCAAGTGGGTGGAAGTTGTGGGTTTGGTAAAAGCCAATGATCAAGTTGTAATAGATTTTTTATATGCAGAGATCTTCACCCGCTTTGGACTACCCAGGGAAATTGTGACAGATGGAGGACCACAGTTTGTGTCACAAAATATGGACGCCTTGTTTCAAAAGTATCATATTCATCATCGAGTAACTTCTCCATATCATCCACATGCCAATGGCTAGGTGGAAAGCATGAACAAGGTGATTAAGTCAATCCTTACAAAAATAATGAAGATTCGTTGCAAGGATTGGGTTGAAAGGCTTCCAGAAGCATTATGGGCCTATCGTACAACATGGCGCAACACTATAGGTTTCTCCCCATATGAACTGGTGTACGAAAAGAATGTTGTTTTTCCTATTGAATTTGAAATTAAAACTCTGAGAACAACCACAAAGGAAAATTTGGATTTAATGGAGGCTCAGAAGATCCGACAGAATCAACTGAATGAACTAGATGAAAAGTGCACCGCTGCTGTACATCACACAGCTTTAATTCAACAATAGCAGTCTAAATGACATGATAGATTTATAAAGAAGAAGGTATTTTGCAAAGTAGATTGGGATTTACTATATGATTCACTGTTTAAAAGGGATTTTAAAGGCAAGATACGTACAAGATGGTTGCGACCTTACATAATAGATAAGGTATTTGACATTGGGACCATTTGTTTGACCACTATTGATGAAAATCAGACCTCTGTTTGCAAATGGTCATTGATTACAGCTTTATCATAAACCTATATCGAAGGATTCATTTATCTCAGAAGTTGCAGCTGATCCAGACTGTCAATTGGTATAGGAGCAGGGTTGTTCCCCTGTTTCCAAAACTTTTTAAGTCTGCTGCAAATTCCACACAAAAATTGTATATAAATAAATTGTTTTATTTTCGCTATTCGTTTTTCTTTTTTTAGCTATGATCAGGTTTGTTTTTTAGAATTGTGAGAAGGAATTTGAGAGAAGGTTCTGGTAGAATAATCAGTTCTAATGGGAAAAGAAATTGCAGAATCCCGGATGATCCTTCTTCATTGATACAACTCCTTGAAAGAACAAGTGAACATGATTACATACCTTTGACGTGAAATTTATCATTTCTCATATTTTTATCAAGCTCTACTAATTTTTTTTAGCGAAAATTCTATCAAGTGCTTAATTTTTATCCTCTACAACTCCGCTAATTTTACGCTATCTTTGGCCAAATCCGCTATTTTTTTCCAAACTCCGCTGCAACTCTGCTAATTTTCCGCTATTTTTGGCCAAATCCCACTGCAACTCCATTATTTTCCTGTTAAATTTGACCTTTGGTCATTGTAACTCTACTACTTTTCCATCAAAGTTGGATATTTCACGCAACAACTCTGCCATTTTTCTACCAACTTTTTCCTTAACTCCATCGGTATTGTTGCTAAAAATCTCACGGAAAATTTACCGCATCTAGGGTAGATTTCCAACTAAATATTATTGTTTCATGATGAGATCTTTTAAACTCTCTCCACGCATTTGGTAAATCAATGCTGATATGAACATGCTCCGCCTGATTAATGCTTGACGACAGATTTATTCTGAATTGCGTGTGTGGAATTATATCCCTCGTGATTATTTGGCATTGAAATTTTATCATATCGGGGAATTGACGGCTTGAGTGACGATGATCATGTATGAATTCTGATTACAAGTATAATCAAGTGTGAACTGATATAGTAGTAATGATTATATATTTTCAATCCCTGACGGTCCTCCATAACTAGTTAATTTTCTTTTTGAAATCATCCCACTTGTATTCCCAAACAACCATCGTCCTATCTCTGATAATCTGTAAGACATCATGTTTCTAATTTTAGAAAAAACTTGAAAACACCCATACGAACCTTTGCTATCAGGTTATTGTGTTCAATTGCTGCAACTCGAATGACTGATTCTGTCAGCTACTACACCCACCTATCATAACTTGTAAAGGAAACACACTATGGATCCTCTAATCAGGTATGAACCTAGCAATCTAGATGCTCTGTATGCAAACAGAGAGGTCTTTGACATTTTTCGTGAAGCTGGTTGGATTGGTTATTTCCAAATACTGAATGGTTTCCCTGAGGAAAAAACACTCTAGTTCTCTATTAACTTGACTTGAGAATACTAAGAGATCGTAGGGTTGAGGATAGATGCATCAGAACGAGCTGTAGCAAAAGTCATAGGACTGCCTCGAAATGGTGATCACTGGTTTTTATGGAAGAGGCACAATTTGAGAGTAGTCAAAGAATTTCTAGCAGTAGGGGAGAAAGTGTAGAGAAGGGCTAGAGGAGTGGAACTGGATACATTACCAAGACCCTGGGACTAGGTTGCTATATTCCTAAATAGATACATTACATGTGAAGGAAGATATAAGGTTGTTTACATTTACGATTTTATCATATTGTCTCACTTACACCATGGAAGAATTATACATATGCCATTTTATCTTTCACATACTCTGCAAAACATGGCGCATTATATTAGGAACTCCAGACACCCACTCTCTTCTATCACAAACCATGGGTTGATTAAATTATTGGTGTAAAGATATTTGGAATGAAATAACTTAACATGGGAACAATTTGTTGGAGTTGGGGTGCACCAGGCACCTGCAGTAGCACACATTAGGGATAGAGAGGTCGAACAAAGCTCCTCAAATTTAGTTGGGGGGAGGGATGAAGAGTTGGAAGAAGGTGAATATGCGCAAGACAAAAAATTCAGGGGGAGCTGTAGCAGCAGATAATGCTATGTAGGAAATGGTTGGAGCAATAAAATAAGTTTTTCCATTAGCAACTGAAAGAGTAGCAGCAGGAGAAATATAAGGGGGAACAACTGTAGAAGCAATGACAGGGGAAGCTGGAGCTGCAACTACAGCATGAGAAGAAGGAGAACTTGCAGAAACTAGGGAGATAAGACCTCAGGTTGTTGATATCAAAACTTCCTCAGAGATAAGAGGAACTTTAATAGAGGAGGAGGAACCTTTAGAAGAAATTGGAGAAGTCTCTACCTTTCTCACACCACAAAGAAAGAGGAAAAGATCAAGTATCAGAGGAGAATCATCCAGGAGAAGAAGAACTAGGGATTCTTGGACAACTGAAGTGGTAAGCATTGAAATTCCCATTTTACCCATTGAAACACAAGAACCAGTAGGAAATTTACCAATGGAAGCCACTGTTACACAAGAACATGCTAAAACAGAGGGAGAATAATCCAGGATAAGAAGAACTAGGGCTTCCTGGATAGAAGAAGTTGTAAGCACTAAAATTCCCATTTTACCCACTGAAACGAAAGAACCAGTGGGTAATTCACCAATGGATGCCACTGTTACACAAGAACCTACTGGAACATAGGGAGAATCATCCAGAAGAAGAAGAACCAGGTCTTCTTGGGCAGCAAAAAGGGTGAGCATCGAAATTCCCATTTTAAAACCTAGGGTACTCACTGAAACACAAGAACCAGTGGGAAATTTATGTACGATGGCCACTGTTACTCAAGAACCTGTGCAGACCCAGTTAGAAATTTTGCAATATGAAAATGAATTGTTAAAGGAAGATGTGTGAGCACTTAGGGAATAACTGGAAAGGTGGAAGGAGGTAAGCAAAAAGAAAGCAACACGAGGCATAGATACCTTGGCAAAAGCTACTGGTCAGTTTGAAAATTCACTTTCCATCCAAGAAAAAGAAGAGTTGTTATGTCCTAAATGTGGATTTTTATTTAAATTGGTAGGATATAAGGTTGATAAAATGGAGATATTAGCTTGGAGATTGGCACATTTAGGCCAAGGAAGAAATGAGACACCGAATGAGGAACCAACGGAATAAACAGGGTTGAAGGTGGATGAGATTCCTGAACAAGAATTACATGTAAATGAGGAACCGCAGCCTCAATATTCAGAAAAGATTGAATGGCTTCCCTTTGGAAGCAGTTCCCAGGACATCAATCCACTTTCATATCAGGAGCAATAGCCGGGTGATACTGAGATCATCCAACAGCCTGAAGATATGGAGATAGAACATGACACTGCTACACAAGAACCAACTTCTTTTAATTTGGTTGTCGAAGCTGCTACGATAGAATTGAAGGAATCAGATGATGTTACACAAGACCTAGTGTTTCTGAAAATATTTGTTGAAGCAATAGTTCAAATTGAAACTGTTGAAACATGGCAAGTAGCAGTACAGAATGAGGATGAAACTGTTGAAACATAGGAAGTAGTAGTTCAGACTGAGGTTGAAATTGTTGAAACTCAAGAAGTAGCAATTCATACTGAAGTTGAGGAGGCAACAACCCATTTTTTAAATGTTGAAATGCAAGAATAAACAACACAGGTGGACGTTGTAGAATTTCAAGAGCTATCCACAGACAGAAATAATCAAGAATTGATAGAAGAGGTATCATTTTTAAATCTTGAAGTAAGTAAATGGAGGCATCATGTAAGCCAAATTGATGAAGGAATGATTTACCCTATTTAGCACAAAAATATCATTCAAGAATTAAGGGAACAATGGGCCGAGGATATCTTTCAAAAAATTCGATGGGAAAAGATGCAGGAGAAATTAAAAGAGTTAAAGAACTATGAGTCTCTGGAGAAAGATAAAGAACAGACGCTCACTTTAACTCATGATTTATTGAGCTATAGAGCCTCCTCCTCATCCTATCCTATATTCCTTTTTGAATAGATGACTCTGTTCCATATTAAGGCTTTAAAAGAAGGAAGGCTCTAGCCAGTTTTAACACCTTCTCAATTCCTGGAAACTTTCACACAGAGTGAATTTTTTGAGCATAATTTTCTATGTGAGCTATATCTACATGATAGGGAATTCCTGATGGATACTCAAGATAATCCAATTCCCTATATTGGGGATATTCATTTAAGACCATTTACCTCTTTTCTCACTAATCATGTGTGTTGGTTAAGTGCCTCACAAACCATTCGGAGAAATGAGGATA
This sequence comes from Pseudotsuga menziesii, assembly GCA_001517045.1. Taxonomy (NCBI): domain Eukaryota; kingdom Viridiplantae; phylum Streptophyta; class Pinopsida; order Pinales; family Pinaceae; genus Pseudotsuga; species Pseudotsuga menziesii. The sequence continues at coordinate 700,755 of LPNX011088607.1, forward strand.
GCTCCACTCTGTGGATTCATGGATAACCTAGAGCCCCTATCCTTCTGATTGCGAGGCACAAGAAATACCTTTCATTTCCAGAGAAAGTCAATCAATTGGATGTATTTCAACAGAAGGTCATCTCCACTTATGTTGATGTGATATCTCGACAGTAGGACATTTCTCTACAAGGAAGCAGCCAGAGATGGGAATTTTCCCCTGTATCCCTAAGGGAAAACCTAGAGCCCCTATCCTTCTGATTGCGAGGCACAAGAAATACCTTTCGTTTCTAGAGAAAGTAAATCAATTGGATGTATTTCAACAGAAGGTCATATCCACTTGTGTTGATGTGATATATCGGTAGCAGGACATTGCTCTACAAGGAAGCAACCAAAGATGGGAATTTTCCCTTGTAGCCCTAAGGGAAAAATACCCGTTTTGTTTTGAAAATTTCAAATATGCCTTGTTTAGAGTGCCTGGCTATGCCAAATGTATGGAGTCTTGTGGTCCAAGCTGGTTGGGTTTGAATTTTAGATTTCCTCTTATTTGGTGGCCAGACAAAAACTATAAGGGCACCTACAAAATGACAAAGAAAGCTGAAAGAGACTGTTCATGTGCTTTTATCATGAGTAATGGATTTTTGCAACTAGAGGAGGTACTATAATCTTCATTTAACCTCAAAAATTTTCATAGGAAGAGTCTTGAGTCTGATTCAAACTCAAACTAGTTCAATTGTTGCATGAGGACATGCAATCAGATAGCTGGGGGAAGATGTTGGGTCCTAAATTTACCCCTTTTTAGTCTACATTGTTTCATCCTTTCTCCCTATTAATCTTGTCCCTATTTTGCAGCTAAATCCTTATCTTTTCCATACAAACGAGCATGAATATATCAGGTATAAATAATTATTTATTATTTTGTTTTATCCTCGGTTTTACTTACAATCGTGTATTTTACCTTTCGTTGTATTGATCTAACCATGATTTAAAAGAAGGGTTCAAAATTACCAAGTGGCTCAATTGCAATAGGATATCATACTCCAAGGTGTCTCAACTGCAAGAACTTATCATACTCTAGAATGACTCAACTGCAACAGCTTATCATACTCTAGAATGGCTCAACTGCAACAGCTTATCATACTCTGGAATGGCTCAACTGCAACAGCTTATCATAACTCCAAAGTTAATGATGCTTGGCATCGGCTACATGCTCAATGATCCATTCAACATTAATGGCAAGGGAATCTTGGAGGCTCCTTCACGAATGCAATTGAAACTCCTCGAGAATATTTCGCATTCAACTGAACATGTCAGTTCGTAAAACAACTTGTAGTAAAGTCCGTCTATTCATAATCTTATCTTATGCAAAGAATTGATGGTTTTAATTGTCATGATTTAATTCAACAACCTGAAGATCGAAGATCTTCATGGTTTCCCGAAATTTATGCAACTAGACAGCTTCACTCTTGTACAAGTTCACGAAGACAGTGAGAATGAGGGGTTCGCAATTTGTAAGAGATATAGTAGAGTGACTGTAATTGTATCTGGAACTTTATCAAATTTATAAAGGAGTGACAGTTATAAGCATTTCTCTGTTGTAGACTTTGTGAGCTTTTGACAACATCTCTGTTTGAAGGCCAGGGCCCTCCTTCTAACAGAGTTGCTGATAGTTTATATGTTTTAGCTTATTTTATTTATGTCCAGTGTGGAATTTCAGTTTGATACATTTATATGGTTAGTTGCAAATGCATTCATTCAGCGATTGCATTATTTGGTTTTCCTTTGGCTTGTTGTAGGTGGTGTGGTGTGGCAGTCAACTTTCTAGTTAATCTTTTCCTTTTGGAGAAGTGTATTAATAACTGTTACAGACTCACTCAGCTCCTGTGTTGTGTGTTATTTATTTTTCTAGAGTTTGCCTGATTAGATAGGTCAGTTTCTTTGATGAATTTGTTGATTGATTAATGATTAGAGATCCTTTTGATTTGGTAATTTAGACTTCCATTTTCTGTAAAAGTAATTATAGGTGGATTTATCTTTAGACCATAAACCTTGAGACTGGTACGATAGGAAATAGAAGTTATTTTCAATTCCTATATGGATAATTTTACTTTGATTTCTTACACGGAGCTGAGTTGGCTAAGAAGTGATTAGAATTGAATGATTTGCATTTTACTTATCGACTACTGAAAAAGTTTATGCATATATTTTGCTAATTTCGTTTGAAATAACAGACTTTCCTGGGTTGACAATTAAATATTGAACACTCTACTTTTTAAGAAATTAATAGGTATATAGAATGCCCAACAACATTGTCATGCCAAAGTTTTTGTACTAGTTCCTTGACAACTTCAATTAATTTCCTGTCTAAATGAGGAAACCTTCCAATGAAGGTCCAACAAAGTGTTTGATTTGGGTTGTCAAGGTTATCTCTTATATTATAGTACTTTAGAAGAGTTTTCTATTTACTTTAAAATTGTTAGATGTGCATGACAACAATAGACAATACGTTGTGTACCTTTTTACCACCGATTCAAATAACACACGATGAGAAACATTATGATATTTTGAATGAGTAGACTTTCCAATTGTATTAAAACCCTCTTGAATATTTTTAATAACATGATTAGTAGAATATAAACCTTTGACTATCTTTATTCCTTAAATTTTTCCTAACGACAACTAAACAATGTGATTTTAACAAATCCAACAATAATTGACATTTGGATGCATCATTTTTTTTATTGAAAACAATGTTTGATCATTTTTCTACATTGTCACTCAATAATTCATTTCAGTAACTTACCTTCAAGGGTTTCCAGAGGACTTTAATTCACTTAAATATGTCTAGGACTTCTTAAACGTGCATTGGATATTCAAGGTAAGGAAGGTGGACAAGATGTGTGAATCCCATCATTGTAGCACTGCATCGAATAGAGAATAGAGATTAGGAGTGCATTGGAAATGTGTGTGGTTTATATGTTAAACATATAATTGTTCAACTTCTTCTCACACATGACAAGTATCTTCTCCAATATCCCTAGGTGAATACCCACCATCTAGCAAAATTTGAATACATTCTTCATCGATTGTATAATTGATTGTTGATGGAATATTAGATGGAATATGGATGGAATCCATTGCATTTGAGGGGATTCCCTGTGGATGCCTAAGTTTTTCTATACCCAACCTTGACTTCTCTCTTATTTCATTGACTTTTTCAAGGGGAAACTCCATTATTCTAGACTTTTTTGCTCTATTTCTTATGTTACCCATCTACAAAATCCTGGAATTTAAAAAAAAGTGGGGAGGTTAGGGGTAGGTGGATTAGATAAGAGAAAGAGATAGAGTGGGGTCGTAGGGGTAGGAGGGTGAGGAATCGAGAGATTTTGGGTAGAGAGAGAGATTTTGAAAACATGGTTAGTGGTAGGGAGAGGATACTTAGTAGAGACAAAGAGGGATGGTTAGGATTTTAGGGAGAGAGAGAGAGACCCTAGTTAGGTTGATAGAGGAGGGGTGGTTTTTGGTAGGGGAAGGAGATGGGGAGGGGAGGTTAATGCCATGGGGGGAAGGGGGGGTTAATGACATGGGGGGAAGGGGATTAGGAGATATAGATATATAGGGAGTTAGAGGTAGGAGGAGTATGATAGAGAAATAGATAGACTGGGGAGGTCAGGGTAAGAGAGAGAGAGAGAGAGAGACAGACAGACAGACAGAGAGAGAGAGAGATTTGGACAGTAGTTAGTGGTATGAGTAGGTGAGATATTGGGAAAGAGAGAGAGAGAGAGAGGAAAGGTGGTTAAGGGCAAGGAGAATAGGAGGGAGAGGGAAAGAAAGAGAGATAAAGGAATGGGAAGGTGGTGACTTGCAAGAGAGAGAGAGAGAGAGAAATTAGGGGTGTGGTTAGTGGTAGGGGGAGTGGGATTAGGAGAGAGAGAGGGGGGGATAGGGGTAGGGGNAGAGAGAGAGATAGTCAGATGCAGGTGGTTAGTGGTAGGAGGAGGGGGATTCAGAGAGAGAGAGAGGGGTGGGGATTAGGATTAGGTGGAGGAGTAACGGAGAGTGAGAGCGAGGAGAGAGTTAGTATTGGTTATGGGGAGGAGGGGAAAGAGAGGGAGGAGGGGGGGATATTGGTAGTGGTATGAGTAGTGGGATGAAGAGACAAAAATAAATATGGGACAAGGTTGTTAGAGGGAATGGGGAGGGAGGTTAGGAGAGACAAGGAGAGAGGTGGGTTAGGTTAGGGGGAGTAAATGTGTGTGTGTGTGTGTGAGAGAGAGAGAGAGAGAGGTAAAAGGGGGGTATAGAGAGGTAAAGGGAGGGTAGAGAGAGAGAAGGAAGGGGGTAGGGGTAGGAGGGGAGAGAGAGAGAGAGGTGGGTGTTAGGGGTGGAACATGGATATATAGAGAGAGAGGCGACGGGGCTAGATGGGATTAGGCATAGGGAGAGGAAGGGAGAGAAATAGGTGGGGTGAGAGAGGGGACATGATTAGCGAGAGGGGGAGGAGGGGAGAGATAGATAGATGGGGAGATTAGTGGTCCAAGGAGGAATATGGGTTAGAAAGAGAGAAGATCAGAGAGGAGGTGGGTTAGGGAAAATGAGAGAGAGAGGCAGGGTTAGAGAGATAAAGAGAGAAAGAGAGTGAAAATAAATTTAAAGGTAGAGAACAATAACATGCACATGTTTAATATCCCGCACACATTAACAATGCACACACGTTATTTTTCATATAGAAATACATGCACATTATTAATGCATGCACATTTCAAATTTTAAATAAGTTTGGAACGTATGTCTCTTTATACTTACGTGGTGATTGAGTTGTATGCTCTGGTTTTAGGTTTGAATTGTCTAAGCTATGGTTTGGGCCTACAACTAACACAACAAATCCATCTTTTTCATTTATGTGTTTTTCAACCTTGAATCTACATATGATAGAGCAACTTATTGATAATTAAATTACACAAAAATTACAGAGATTTATGTGCAGATCCCAATTATATATTGTTTGGTCATGTCAAATTTGTAAAAAAACATACCTTTCTTATTTTCTTTGTAATTTTGATTGGTTCAGCTATTTTGAAAATGAAAAATTACTCGAACTAGTGTAGACTAAGACCTACACACTAAAAAAAACTCCATTGATTGTGTTAAGACCCTCATAGTGGGGCCTAATGCTCAACCTTCTCATTCTAGGGATTCATTGAATTTCGTACTTTAAAAAAAAATATAAAATTAACATTAATAATTATGGAAAACTATTGCCCCACAAGAATTGCTTGTAAACTACAAGTTTGCATTTTTCCAAAATTTAGTGTTTACATACCAAACCCAAGGCCTAACACAAATATGTCCACAATAACAATTCTCAGAGGGACCATCCGAAGAGGCCTCACCCTATAAACTTCGATTACATAGCCTAACCCGATGGGAACATCAAGTGAGGCCCTTATATATCTATGCACAACCACTCAGGGATTTGACCGTGAGACCTTCTGCTTACAACTCAAATATCTTAACCAATCGAGCTAACCCATCGGGCTAAGCCCTAACCCAAACATATGTGTTATGTTTAAGAAAAAAATATCATGCCAATATTAAAAGAACATCATTTTCTTTGAGTTATAGTATTTTTCCATAAATAAAAGTTAGTATTTTCATTCTATATATAAGAGAAAGCCATTGTCCTCATTTTTTGTTGTTTTTCCTTGTAGTGGGTTTTTCTAGGGTAAATATTATGTTTATTGTGTAGATTGCGTATTTCTTTGCTCTAGTTATTTTAGTTTAAGTTTGTTTATTTAACATTTAGTGGAAATAAAAAAAATAAAAAAAATAAGTTATAAGATCTATTTTGACCAATTGTTGCAACAAAATATCCATGACATTTACAAAGCACTACATCTTGCATTGACTACAATATTAGAACATTCAAATTAACCAAAGAATAAAGACACATCAAACCAATAAGAAAACAATTCAATCAAATAAAAAACAATTTTAAAGTTAGAAAATTAATCTTTTATTTAAAAAAATTAAATAAAAATATATTTATAACCTTGAGACTAAAAAATTTGATTAAGTCAAATAAAAATCAATCATTAATGTCAATGCTTTGTTAGAGACTAATAAAAAAACATACTAGATTGGAGGTTGTACCTACCACTAAACTTCATCTCCATGCTTTTAGAGAAACAAAACAAGGAATCACCTTGTGTGTGGGTAAGTGCAATAATTTTTGCAAAATACCAATGGATCTTCTTTTTTCTTTACTATTCCATTTTGTTAGCCTTTTTGATAGAAAAATGAATCTCTATCCTAGGTGTGTAGATTTATTAAGTTTTGCATGGTTGCATGGATCGCTTGGTTTTGGAGAGTGTGATGGGAACTTATTAATAAATTTTTTTGTTTTTAATCATGAAAATTTAGCAACTTCTTAGTGAGGGTGTGATTTAGTGAAGGTAGTAGGTAGGATAGGTGAGTAGAGGTCACATATTCTTTGAGCCTTCTCATAAGAAGCCATTACTGTACCAATTTTTAACTTGTGAGCTCCACTAAGATAATATGTTCTTAATCATTAGACATTCATATTCTTTTAAAATATTAATAATTTTAATAGTAAAAAGAATTTAATAGTTTGGAGAGAATGGTCTTAGCCATGGAAACATATGCAAAGTTGTGAATATATAAAGTTGTGAATATATATTTTTAGGTAGCCATTTTGCAAGGTAATGAAAAACTTTTTAAGTATAAAATAAAGAATAAACGGTTCGAGAACCTTGAAACAGCTGAAGAAGAGAGTGTTGCAACGATAGACATGAAGATCAGATAACGTGCACAAGTGAGAGGCCGTGGGGATCATATAACATATACAAATGAGAGGCCATGGGGAGGTACAGAAAGGTCATGGCAAGTACACTTAAGTTGTAAAAGAAAGTTGCTACAATTTTGTGTTATCTATTTATTTTAACGTGAGAGCAATATATAGATGTAGATATTATCTTAACTGATTGAAAGAGTGACGTTTATAACTAATGTTATTAAAACTCTCTGATATATTAATTTTAAAGTTTGTATAAATTATACAAAGGTATTTTTAAATTTTTTTTTGGAATGAATGAAATTTATGGAGTTATGGTGATCATATTAAACTAGTACAAATCTATCTTAAAAATGATGTACTAATGTTGAGGAAATGTGAACAAAATGTTTATGGTTTTAATTTGTACTATGGTTCTAAAAAATATTTTAAATCTAAATTGAGGGAACATGTTTTTCTTATAAAGGACAAGTGTCAGTTCTAGGATGAGCACTGAAAGACTTACACATCCCCCCTATTATCTTCCCCTACTAGACCGTACAATGGGCCTCTCCGAAGCAATAAAAGTTAATAAAAGTAATAATAAAAAATTAGGGAGAAACTATCATATTATTTCTTAAAACTTTATATTATTCAAAATTTAAAAACTTTATATTCTTGGAAGTAAAATAAAAAAATATCCAATTTTTTATAAGTATAGGTGTTTATATTTTAGAATTTGGGGTTCACCGGCAACTCTGTTTTTCCTAAATTGTAGGATGATGAAGCATGTGTGTTGTTCACATTACCCTCTTTAACTAGAAGAAGGTGGGTGAACATTGGACAATTTTTCCCATCCTAGATAATTTTCTAGCAAGTTTTGACGAAATCTGGTAAAAAAATTATATTTGACATAACAATGTTTTAACCTGCTTAATCTGGTGCCCTGAGGATATTTGAGGGGATTCTTCATTCATGCATTCAGAAGCATGAAATAGTACACACAGATTTGAGATTTTGAAAAACAAATTTGTTTCATTCAAGTCAAAAACTCACAGGGCAACTGAAGTTGGGGTATTCGAGAGCTCTGAATCATGCATTTAGAAAGAATTCAGATTTTAAAAAACAAATTTGCATGATTCCAGTTAAAAACTGGCTGGACAACTGAAATAGTCAAATGTTTAGACCTCTTGCATTAGAACTAGTTATAAAGAACAGGCAGCGACAGATACCTCCTTAGTAGCACTCAACTTGTGACCTATCAATGGCTCTTCTATATATTTATAATATAACTAGATGTAGTCATATCATATCATTAAATGATTTATTTTCTCTCTTCACTAGTATTTATTAGCAAAACTTAACCAACCTGCTTAGACTTAATGTGATGGCCAACTAAACAGCAGGCAGCCATTACATGAGCTTGAGATCCAACGACCTGCTGTACTGCCAGCCCATTGAAGCCCAGTGCCAGGCTGGTTTAGTGCTCGCTCCAGTTTTTTATTTAATTTTACTCAATGAAATATAATTTTTGTTTCCGTCCATACTATTAATATATTAATATACTATTAATATATTAATAGCAATGTCTAATATACACAATTTGAAATGTACGCGCAAGCCACAGTATGTTGGTTTGTCCACTCTGGCAGAGGGTACTGTTGCAGCCTGTATAGAAATGGCAGAGAAGGCGCTGTTCGTGATTCTTTGTTGTTCTTGTTTCTTAGTATACGGCAATGCTAGTAGGCCTTCTGCGCGGAGGCGTATGGGAGGGGGAGAGCAATAAGCACGATGCAATTAATGCTGCAATTGTGGGGCACAGCAAACGTTGGATCAACAGTGGGATCAAATTCCACAGTTGCTGTGTCTTACAGCCATAGCATTAATTGCTGCCCTGCTGGGTGTTTATTCCACTTTGGAAGAACCTTACAATATGAAAGGACAATATGAATTATTGTTTTTCAATGCAAATTCCACAGGAGTACATGAAAATGTTATCACTTTTATAGGGTGCCCAGCGTTATGCACAAAACCCGCTGGATCCAAGCTACATATTTCCCTCGCTCAGAACGCTGGAGTTTGACCGTAAACCTGCTTCCCATTCCGCCTGCAGACCTTAAGCACTGTGCATTGTGGAGTCTTGTCTACAATTTTGTGCAATGTAGAGTACTTTTGTTCTCCATATTTTGTTGCGTTGCTGTGAGAATACACAATATGTAATATTTTGATTTGTAATGAGTAAACTAATGAGAAGTTAAGATAACTGTAGCTAGCACATCTATTTAATCTGTAATTAGTAAAGAAATACCATTTTCAAACTCTTTACCACTATAGAAACTAATTGTTTAATCTAAAAATCCTGTAAAGCTGATTGTGTGATGCTGGATAACATATTTTTTTCAATACTAATTAAGAATGTTCTGCCCAAAAAATGCAATACCCTCCATTGCTACCTATAAATTCTAATATTAGATTGAAAAAAATCATTCCCTAAATCCCCAAAAATATAAATGTAAGAGCCATTGAAATAATTATTGCGTATCGTTGTAGAATAGATGCAACCTGAATCTATTAACCTCTATTTACAAAACAGTGATTATTAATTTATTCACGTTACAAAAAAACACGAGAGATGAGCATATCCCCTAATTGGTAGTACTTATCTCTCCAACCCCGTACCAGAGAATTCAAGCAAAACGACGCAGAGATTGCAGTTGCAGGGCTTGAGGATGGCCCAGTCAGATCACATCAGATCGAGTAATGGCGCAAGGCATTCTGTACAGGAATTAATAAGGGCATTACTTGCATTGAAGTTGAATTGAAGTCCGTATAAAGGAGTACGCTTATCGTCTTGATAAATATTTAATTTTGTATATACCGAATTGAATGCCACGATATGGAGTCGCATCAGTGTTGCTCTTGAGAAGAAATGAAAAAAATCAACCAAGTGTTGAGGAGTTTGGAAGGTCTTAGAAATTTAGCCTATTAACGAATGTAGTGATGACACGTGGTAGCAACCAAGAGGGTGTTGACGTAGAGCATCGAAATTATGAACAAGAATGCGATGGAGAAGCCCCAATAGCGTAGCGAATCGTGAGTAAGCCTTTGAACATGAGGCAGAAAAGTGCGCTCTGAGCGTGCTTGGAGCTTGCCTTAGCGCAATGACGAAAGCCTTGCAACAAAACTCAGCATAGCTTTAGCCCAACCTGGGGCGTCTGACAATTTGTACAGTTTTTCTGTACAGCCAGGTCAATTCCATATTTTTTTTCCAGACTTTGCAGAGTTCTTGTCACATTTCGTATCAAATTTTAATATGGCTAGATCAATTTTCACATATTTTATATAAATTCAATCTCTCCGTATCATTTTACTTATGGATTATTGAATGCATGCACTTAGAATTACCTCCATGTGCGGAGGCTGAGTGGCAGCATGAGACTTGGTGTCGGAGGTCAGTCGTCGAAGTTATTAGCAATGTGTTCAAGTGGAAGGTTCGACTCGAAACATCGACGAGGTGACAAGTGTAAGAGTCCAATTGGGTATCAGAGCACCCATATCAGAGGTAAAATAGGGGATGCTTAAGAGAAGCCCTGAGAGATATGGTCTGAGAGGGAATTGAACGCGGACACGTGGATAACGTCAAATTGCTATTGGAGTGGCCATATTGGAGGAGTTAAAAGTTGTGATCAGGGGACAACCCGATAGAACACATGTAAGCATATCCGAGACTGAATAGCAGAGCTGCATGGACGTGTCGGTTAGGGAAGGCCCAATAGATAATGCATGATGGAGAAATCCAATGGGACACGTGTCAACACATCGATGTGCATCGGAGCAAAGAGGAAGACACACGTTAAGATCGTGGAGTTTTGTATCGAAGTGTACAATAGGTGAACACTTCAGAAATGTTGACAACCAGTTACAATGTGACATATGGCATGATTTCAGAGATTTGGATTGGTAGTTAAAATGAAACTCCAAAAGGAAATGTCAATATTGGAGCCCAATGGTTCAATCAGAGGATAATTTTGTTGGCGCATTTGTTGTTATGTTTGTAAAAGATTCCATCCTGAAAGAAATTTTTCGCGTTCACCATTTTCCCTAGGAGAGCCAATACATTCAGTGATCACATCATTAATGAGATCCTTAGTTGGCACCTATTACATCAAAAGTCAATTTAATCCTGCAAGCAAGTAAATCATATATATTATTACCATAAAAGTTATGTGTTAGTCCCTAACTACACATCAACATAAAAACATATATGTTCATAACCACAACATACATCATACATGTATACATCAAACACATAAATGAGCCTAAAATGTCGCAAATAAATGTTGTGTGTGTATATTATCAAGTGTCATATACATCATGGGTTTCATGGGCCACACATACAAAATACACGTTATGGGGGTACATCAAAAAATGTCTCCCATAGGCTATGCCAATGACATATAAAATGGATCCTATCCCTACATAAAAATACAAGGAATGATCACTCCTCACTCACGGAACCTTTTCTGGTGGTGGAGCACAAGGCCCCAAGATAGCCAAAGGGGGCATCACATGTGTCGACGATGTTGCTGGGCCTAGAACTAGTCCAAGACCTGGAGTTGGAACAAGTTCTTCCAATGGTGGAATTTGTCTTCCTTGGAATCCCCACGCAAGATGGTTGGACACAACAACCTAGCGTATCATTTGGCGCCAAACATGTTCTTAAACCGCTGGAATCCGCACAAGATAAGATAACTACTCCTCACCAAGACAACCTAGTGGACACTCATCAACCTTTGTGACCAGAATGATCCATCACTAATACTCTAAGTCTACCAACTCGTCATTAACCGGGACCCCTAGAACAACACCACTTGCTGGAGAAACAACACATGTTGGTCCTTCTCCCCTTGCCCCAACAACCCCCTCATCACATTACTAGTAGCAACAAGGACCTGGAGGGTGTGTTACATTTGCAACAGTTGGAATCCCAACTAGTTTCATTGGCCCTACATTTGCATCAAGCATTACAAGATGTCAATACTATATATATATATATATATATATATATATATATATATATATATTATAGCAAAAGCATGCGCATATAAAANTTACCTTGAGCATCTAACCCATGTATAGGAACAAGAAGTTGTGGATCCCGACAGAAGTCTATCCCACTCTAGGGATACTGCTCCATAGGACCAATCGTCTGCCTCCAAACCTGTAGGTAATGCTGAATAAAAATGTGGCATGCATCCCCACCACTGACCTTGGGCATCAGTCAACGCTAGAATGCCATCCACAGCTCCTTCAGACCTCTCAGGGGCACTACCACTGTCGATAACAGTGACGGATACCACTCAAAAAAGTAGGAGCACACTATGCTCCCATAAGTGAACTGACTAGTGCCATCCACGACCATCTTTCTCGTCATCTCATGTAGGATTTACAACAACATGTGCCCCCATGCTACCTGATGCCCGACCATCCCTTGTTCCGACAAGAGCACCTAGTGAACACTCATCAACCTCTGTGACCAGAATGATTCATCACTAGTAGTCTAATTTTTCCAACTCCTTAGTAAGCGGGACCCCTAGAAGTGACACCACTTGTTGGAGAAACAACACATGTTGTTCCTACCCCCGTTGTTGCTCCCCTTACCTAAGCAACCCCCTCATCACATCACTAGTAGCAATGAGGACTTGGAGGGGTTGTTACATTTGCAACAGTCAGAATCCTAACTAGTTTCGTTGGCCCTTCATTTGCATCAAGCATCACAAGATGTCCATACTCGATATATATATAGCAAAAACATGTGCATATAAAAGTGGACGAAACATGTATAACAATACTGAACTTACCTCGGGCATCCTACCCATGTATAGGAATAGGGAGTTGTGGATCCCCACGGAAGTCTATCCCATTCCAAGGATATTTCTCCATAGGACCAATCATCTACCTCCAAACCTGTAGGTAATGGTAAAAAAAATGTGGCATGCCTTCCCGCCACTGACCTTGGGCATCAGTCAACGCTAGAATGCCATCTGCGGCTCCCTCAAACCTATTAGGGGTACTATCACCGTCGATCAGAGTGATGGATACCACTCAAAAAAGTAGGACCACATTGTGCTCCCATAAGTGAACTGACTAGGCCATGTGCAACCATCTTGCTCATTATATCATGTAGGAGTTGCAGCAACATGTACCCCCATGCTACCTGATACCCCACCATCACTCATTCCACTAATTGGAGCTAAACCCCAGTAATCATGTTATTACTCATCAAGAGATCCTTACCATTGGGTTCCCACCATAATAAGTTCTAGCTATTAAATGAAATTCTCATCACCTTTACCAATCCTATGATACATCATTGCCTCAATCCCTGAAGTCAAATAACAGATGCATGAATCTATGTTTCCTCTGCTCTAAAGTTTTTTTACCTTATGGCATCGACACGTTTTCTTACCTATCATGGTGTGTTGATCTTCATAGTTCATAGCCGTGTTTTTCCCTCTTTGCAGCAGGTGTCCTCCACGCATCTTTCCTTAATTGTAGAACGCGACGACTTATCTTGACGCTGGTTGCTCCAATCAAAAAACACATCGACCTTTGTATGGGAAGAAAAAAAAGGATTTTGACAAGTTTCTAGATTAAGATCTCATTTGGACAATCCACTATCCCTATAACCCTAGATCTGGCTTGACTCCCATGTTTGTTGGGATCATATCTCATCCATCCTCCATAATCTTTTCAACTCTTGTTATCTATATTGTCCTATAAATTGAAGCTATGGGCTATGGGTTGGAGGGAGAAAGGATAGAGTAGGTATATGTTGGAGGATTGTTGGTGTTTCTCCCTTCGACCCAGGTTCGGACCTTCTTTTGTGTGCAGCAAAGCCCAAGATATTAGCCCAACAGAGCAAGGATCAGTCAGCAACAGCTACGATGCAAATTCAATCTCACTCAAGATATATCTTATGAGTAACTGCCATAACCAGTTTTTTACAGTTGGGTGGGGATTTATTCTTCCTTTGCACCTTACCAACTTGCTCAACCGAATCTAGTGGGTGCATTACTTATTCTTACTATGCATAGATAAGACACTACTTAACTTATCCATCGATAGAGATTATAACAACAATATAATCATTAACATGTTAGAATATTGTGAACATATGAAATAATATCATAACACAATATAAAATATGGAAAGCATTACTAGTCTATCCTTTTATCTACCAAGCAACATAACGCAAGAAATAAAATTGGAGAAAATAGAATAACAAGAGAACACTGATATATGTGGTTCACCCAATCTGGGCTACTTGCACTGGAAGGTTTGCATCTTCCATTATTCTGAAAATAGGTCTCCAAGATTACATGACATCCTCACATATGCATCACATCAAGCTCCATCACCCAATCATGTCCACGAGGGGTTCACTTGTTGACCAATATCATAACACGTGAGTTCATATTGCGAGTTTTAAAATTCTCAAAAACTAGGCCAATATATTGCAAGTATTGGGGGTGGATGAGGGGTTTGGGGTGGGGGGGTATGGGAATTTATAAGGATTTGGGTATAAAATGGGTGTGGGGGAAGTTTTAGGTATTGGGAGGGGGTTCCACCAAAAGGAGTTCGGGTCAATATCTGTAGAAAATAAGGGTATTCTTTAATATCTCATGATTGCACGTGCTGTGCAAGAGGTTCGTCGAGTGAATCCCCCGTGATCATGTCACAATCATGTGTGTACAAATGACATACACAACATGTGATGTGTGATGAACTACAATCAACACATACCCAAAAGGGTCTCCTTCACCTCTCTTATATACCAAGAGATTTGGATTACAATACATCCCATAACACATGTGGGATAAATGAATTTCCACCTCTTTATATAGAGAATTGTTACAAAGGATATAATTACAATGATGCATGTGGGATAACTCTATTTTATAATACTAGAGTTATTTTATTCCTTTAAATGATATTTTACCAATATACCACATAAGTTATCATTAAATATTCTAACACTCCCCCTTAATGATGACTGATAGAAAGAATACAAATGGAAGGAAGGTGGAAACACACCAACATCCTCATTGATGACAACTTCCAGAATGCTCCATACGATGCGAATAAAAAAAACACTTCACCTCATGGACTTGATGAAGACAAAATCCACTTCTTATGAAACTGCATCCGAACCAAGTTGTATGATGAACGTTTGCATAACACAACAATGTATGGCATGTGGATGCAAAATCAATTCAACCTATAACTCAACTGATAGCTGAAAGAACTCTGCAATAGACCGTATGATGAAGATAAGAACCCTGGATCCATACATCGAAACAATCTTCAAAGAGATCTTACTAAAGATTACATTGCGAATACAAGACCCGAATGGTATTTCCATCGAAACATGAGCCAAGCAGACAATCTTCACAACAAAACTGAAAGATGCATGAACGATAGAAGATGGATGTCCATCATACAACATTACTACAATATTGTGATATAATATGATAAAATTCAACATTACATTCCTTCTTAACATCAACCATCTTTGTTGCAGTCAACGATAAGTTGAAAAGATGAACACTGCTGAAAAACAAGAGATACGCAACCATCATATGCTTAAACAAGAAAGGAATAACATAACCAAACTATCCCACAACATAGATAGCTAATCTGCATAAAAGAACTTCCAAGAGTAAAGCATATAATAAACATGACAAGCCCAAAATGCATAAGAGACGATAAAACGACATTGCTCAAGAACATATAAATAATAGGAATTGCTTTTATGCAAAACCATATGTTAGCGCCGGGATTTTTGTGCCCCAAAGGTAGAGGGGAAGGGCCTGCTCCCGGCGTAATAGCAGAACCACTTTAGACTGCGCCTCCGGCCCTGCGCAGTCAGAGAGGGATCTCTCGTTTGTCACTGGAGTCTACTCCGCATAAGATTTTCAATCTCATGTGTCACCGAAGTCTACTCCACATAAAATTTTCAATCAGCATGATCAGGGGGCCAGGATCCTGAATGGAACAAAGTATGTAAAGGTGAGATGCAAGGTGGGATTATCGAGGCAGGAACCATTGGAAATGGAGTCGAGAACCTGCATAGTGAACGCTTGCAAGAGGAAAGGAAGGCATAGGGTAGAAAACAGAGGCAAGGTAGCCGCTGATCTCCCAATCAGGAGATTTTTAGCAAGCGGTTGGAGGACGAGAGAGAGAACAGTCCATCGCATGGAGCACCAGAGAGATGAATTCCACGCAAATTTAGAAGAACAATTGATAAATGTCTAGAAAAGCAGCCGAAGCATAACAAGTATGAATTCCTAACTACTATACCCTAAGTTGCAGACATGAAAATTAATCAACGGACTGGAATGAAAACAGGGAACACATTGCACATAAAAGAAGATACATATTGGAAAAAACAATGACACATGAATCTTTGCTATGATAAACAACTCCTCCTCTGCAATTTTTATTCATAACACAGGCATCAAAACTTATTTACAATGGAGAGCCTTAGCCCTAGAATGTTTCCCAATCCAAACAACTAACTATTTCCTCCTTCTATTGGGAGTGTATTTATGTGGTATTTATACTATTCTAATGCTGAGACTACCGAACAGAAAAGTGTTACAAGTCACTATCAAGTGTTAACTGTACAAGGAGTGGACTATTGCCACGTTTTACAAATATAAACAACAAACATCGTGGTGCTGGCGGTCATAGCCCGAGTAACAATTTGACGTGCTTGGCCACCATGACGGATGATGAGTATTATACCTCTTTCTCTGCCCGAAGCGTGTGCTTTCGCTGTGTTTAAATGCAACTTTCTGCATGGGCACACATTGGCAAGGTAGCTGGCATCTTTCCCTGGTTCAATCACATCTGCCACCTCCTTCCTTGCCCGGTAACACTGTCGGTCGTGGGCTATGGAAAAAGTGCCGCATTGCTTCTGGTTGAGACACACCTATGGGGTGGTTTGTCATTCTTGTACTCCTCTCCTCCAGTGAGGTGAGCTCTCCCACAGACACAAGGGTGTAGCATATCTACACCAGCCCCATCACCCTTGGCAAGTGGACTTCAGAAACAAAATGATGAGGGCTTTAATCCCTTGATGCTCCCATCCGAACAAATGCTCATACAGGGAACAGTCGATGACTATCCCCTTCTGTGGAGGCTTTGGTGGCAGCGATGCTATCAGGGGTTCCTAGAAAAAAAGTTACAAGGAGTAAGTGTCCAGGCCTTGCATCGTTGGGGGAACAGGTATCACGTCTAGACCTCGATGGATGGTGTCATTCCTGGCATGCAATACCGAGGTGACGGGCGAGTCTGGAAGCTTCCCACCAACCATCAACACCCCCAGATGGACAAGTTTCTCAAACCAGATCTTCATCGTCAAACTCTTCAGGCCTTTGCATATTCACAAAGAAGTAGAACTTGGGTTCTGGAGATATGTTAGTTAAATCTTATTGCTCTGAAAGCAGTATATATAAGGTTTCTAGACTGATCCCACAATGGCTGGCCATCATTCCTGCACATTCTATCATTGCGTGTTTCTGGTCTCAACATGTGTGAAGGCACGAGAAAAGTGATCATTTACTTGTTGGGGATCTAGTCACTTGGTTTCATCGGTCGTGGCACCTTACCGCCTGTTGTGGGAAGCATTCGTAGATGCCATCTGGTACAAGAGATCCATGCTGCATAGTTCATGAAGTGGACGCTCTCACATTTCCTTGCCCCTTTGAAGTGGGAAACGGAATGGTCTACTGCGTCGTGCTGGCTTTGCTTCGTGTGAGCAGCGGATTCGCCGACTACTTTCCTCATTTCTATAGGACAACTCTCACAAAAGCCACCTATCTTTTCGTGATATGACTCTGCCAAAGGGATGATTCCACCACTAAGCCTGCTACAAATGGCATCGGAGAAATTGGCCAATCCGTAATAGCGCATATTACATGCGTGAACATCTCCTCTGCTATCATCCCTGCATTAGATGTGAAATCACGTACCTTGGGAGCCATCTCAACCATCCAATTCGGGGAATCTTTCATTTCCGCCATCCACGTTCCATTCCTTCTGCTGCCAACTTTTCTCCTTTGAACACAGCGGGCAGTTCAGGATCATGACATGTTTTCAACCGTCAATCGCAACCAATCCTTCATGCAGCCGTAGATCTGAGTGGGCCCCACTGTCTTTCGCAATAGGAAGATTTTGTGATTCATCATGCCAGTCCGCACTCCGAAATAGACCGTGGCCATAGATTTCTCTCCAATATTATCATGGCCATCGATCTTTGCGACTGCTACCCCTCCTTCACGATTTGAAATTGCAGCTTTTACTCGTGCAGGTATGGTTTGCGAAATTGATTGAGGACGTAGATCTTACTCAGATCTCATCTCAATAGTAGGATGTTCCGACCTTTAACCCATTTTGCAAATTGGAAACGCAGCTTTGGTTGAGCATGTCTACTCGTGCGAAATGATTTATAGCCATTGATCCATCTTTGATCAATTTTAGCCTTTGATCTCGAGCCTTTCCCAACGCCTTCAACACATCTTTTGTTTTCTTCTTTGATTTGCACCTATGATATCCTGAAGGAGAGTTCACATGAAGTTTGCGGGAACGAGACCCTCATCGAACTCCTATCAGGTTCTTAAATAAAAAATGGAGTGTTAACAACTGGCTCCATGAGGGATGCTATCCTCCCAATGAGGTAGCAAAGAACCCCCGTAGACCAAGTGTCAAACCATTGGGTTGCGTTCAATCTTTCTTTAACACCTCCATTCTGCTTTGAGCTACTGCTTCACTGAATTTGTGCCACTTTGTCAAATCATGCTGGTGACTGTAAACCTATGCTGGTAACTGAAAAATGAAAACAACTAAAACAACAATGAAGGAAATGCTCGATGACTGCCGAGCTTATTTTTTTTTTCTACCTACTCTACCTAACTTTGTACACGAATCTGATTAAGTGAAATCAGACTTCCAATGAATCCAATCAAGCAACTTGCCTAATATTTTTGTTCTTTCATTGTGCTTGATGGACAGAAATGAAATAGATAACGGGAGAAGGGAATGATAAACAAACTGATCTTCAAAGCAGGGATCCAACCAATCACTACTTCACCCAGACCCTCCATGTACTCGGCTACAAGGTCATAGAAATCACGGCAACCTCCACCACGTTCTATCACCTGCTCATGGGAAAGTTGTCTGAAGCTTCCTTCTTCTAGAGACTCGTCAGGTTGACACTTGGAAGATTGCAGAAAAGGACCCATAGAATCTTTCTTCAATGGAACCTCCCTCTTTCCGCTTGAAATTTCTGCAACAAGAGCTTGATGTATTTCAAGAGGGAAGTCCCCTACTTTTCCAGTGGAGTCGAGTAGGCATATTCCTCCTGTGTGAGGTGGTGCAACTGGAGGTGGAATATCAGAGAACATGTTTATTTGGAGGCTGCTACATCCATCTTCATGGCTTGTCCCTTTACTAAAGATTTCCAATATATTAGTAGCATAAGAGGAATCGCCTGGCTGGTTCTTCTTATCTTCTTCGTTCTTGCACAGGCTTCTGGTCTGCGCCATCTCTGTTTCTTTATGCTTTTGCTTGGAGGCCTTAATCATGTGTCGTATTAATTCAAAAGAGGCATAGCAAAAGGGCAGGTTATCACCTCCAATGCCCCTATCGTCCTTTCCTGCTTCAACCTGCTGACTTCGCATGGCATCTTGATTCCTTTCATCAGCAGGCTTTGCTTCAATAGCTGGCTCATTAGGCATATTCTACAGGTACTCTTCTTCATATTCATCATACACAAGCGTACCAAAATCTTTCTTAAAATTGTCCTTTGCAGACCAGGGACGGTGCAGGTCGCCATCTTCAGAGAACAGTCCTGCAAGACTGCCTGTTCCAGCCTCAGGCTGGTCATTTTTCTACATACCATGAGAGGTATTTGATGGGCCAGAGACTTCCTCCTTCTACTTGTAGGGACCAACCAATTTGTATGTATCTTTTATCTCACCACCACTGTCCTAATATGACAATTTATTGGACATATTAAGGTTTTCCTCAACCTCCAAACAATCAGTGAAAATCTGTTGCAGGGTGGTTGATTTTCTCTACAAAAGAAGCAAGGATAGGCCAGGAGGAAAGGCGGCTGCATAATAGATCTTAGTAGTATTCTCAAGAGGTTGGACTTCCTTAGGCATGTTATAATAAAAGCTTGTGAATCTTCTGTTAAAACTAGATATGGCCTCACCCTTATGCCTCCTCAGGGAATAAAACTCTGAAAGTATTTGCTCCAATGGCTTTCTCCTACCCAAAAAATCCAAGAAGGTGCAAGAAAACTCTTTCGAAGTGTTGATGGACTCAGGCTACAAGTGTTTAAACCATACTTTGGCATCTCCTTGCAAGGACAAGGAGAAATACTACATGCATACATCATCGTGATCTATCTCAAAAAGGTCAGACAAATGCTCAAAGGCTTGTAGATGTTTCTCAGTAGTCAAGTCTTGGGATTCTCCATCAAACTTGGGGAGGTACTTGTAATATCTCATGGGAAAATCATGGAGGATGGGAGGCAGTTGTAGTGGTTTGTATCAGCTTGGAGAAATAGGAGAGACAAGGTTAGGCACAATATCCAAGCTATCGTCCAAGGTTTCATGAATTTCACAGGGGTGTCTTTTGACATCGTGAGCCCCTGGATAAAAATCTAGGCCATAATAAGATGTACAAGACGACGCAATGCTTTCGGTTTGTAAAGAACGATAAACAGGAATATATTCATAGCTGTGTTCAGAATGAGCTGAATCGTAGAATGTTGTTTTAATAAATCTGGGAAAAGATAAGAGCAAACTTACAAGATAGGATAAGACATCCTGAAAGAAACGCAGACCCGAGTATCTGGACATTCCGTCAGGAATTTCTAAGCTTTATAAGGGATCCATTTTCCAGACGGAGCCTTCCAGCTTTCCTCAGCCATTCGATTTCTGGGTCACTCCACCAGTGGAGTTGCTGAAGTCTGAATCCTTCAAGAGTGGAGTCACCAGGTGCAAAATTGCTCAACCTTCTTGATGTCTAGCCAATTGTTCACTATCAACAACTATATCTAAATATTTGTTGTTATTCCCAGGGAGGATCTTCAATTTCATCCTCAGCAACAGCGCCAGTTTTTCAGCGTTGAGATTTTTGTGCCTCGAAGGTCGAGGGGGACAGCCTACTCCCGACGTAACAGTAGAACCGCTTTAGACTACACCTCCGGCCCTGCGCAGTCGGAGAGGGATCTCTCATTTGTCACCGGAGTCTACTCCGCATAATATTTTCGATCTCGTGTGTCATCGAAGTCTACTCCACATAAGATTTTCAATCAGCATGATCAGGGGGCCAAGACCCTGAATGGAAGAAAGTATGTAAAGGTGAGATGCAAGGTGGGATTATCGGGGTGGGAACCATTGGCAATGGATTCAAGAACCTACGTAGTGTACGCTTGCAAGAGGAAAGGAAGGCATAGGGTAGAAAACAGAGGCAAGGTAGCCACTGATCTCCCAATCAGGAGATTTTTAGCAGGAAGTTGGAGGACGAGAGAGAGAACAGTCCATCGCGTAGAGCACCAGAGAGATGAATTCCATGCAACTTTAGAAGAACGATTGATAAATTTCTGGAACAACAGCCAAAGCATAACAAGTATGAAGTCCTAACTACTATACCCTAAGTTGCAGACATGAAAAGCAATCAATGGACTGGAGTGAAAACAAGGAACACATTGCACATAAAACAAGATACGTATTGGGAAAAGAAACGACACATGAATCTCTGCTATGATAAACAACTCCTCCTCTACAATTTTTATTCAGAACACAGGCATCAAAACTTATTTACAATGGAGAGCCTCAGCCCTAGAATGTTTCCCAATCCAAACAACTAACTCTTTCCTCCCTCTTTCGGGAGTTTATTTATCATGTATTTATACTATTCTAATGCTGAGACTACCGAACAGAAAAGTGTTACAAGTCACTATCATGTGTTAACTGTACAGGGAGTGGACTATCACCACGTTTTACAAATATAAACGAAAAACATCGTGGTGCTGGCGGTCGCAGCCCGACTAACAATTTGACATGCTTGGCCACCATGACAGATGATGAGTATGATGCCTCTTTCTCTACCTAAAGTGTGTGCTTCCTCCATGTTTAAATGCAGCTTTTGGCATGGGCACACATTGGGAAGGTAGCTGGCATCTTTCCCTAGTTCGATCACATCCTCCACCTCCTTCCTCGCCCGGTAACACTATCGGTCGTGGGCTATGGAAGAAGTGACACATTGCTTCTAGTTGAGACAGACTTGTGGGGTGGTTTGTCACTCTTGTACTCCTCTCCTCCAGTGAGGTGAGCTCTCCCATAGGCACAAGGGTGTAGCGTATCTACACCAGCCCCATCACCCTTCGCAAGTGGACTTCACAAACATAATGATGAGGGCTTTAAGCCCCTGGCGCTCCCATCTAAACAAATGCTCATACAGGGAATAATTGATGGCTGTCCCCTTCCACGGAGGCTTTGGTGGCAACGATGCTATCAGGGGTTCCTGGAAAAACACTTACGGTGAGTAAGTGTCCAGGCCCCGCGTCATTGGGGGCATGAGTATCACGTCTGGACCTCGATGGCTGGTGTCATTCTTGGCATGCAATACCAAGGTGACAGGCGAGTGTGGAAGATTCCCACCAACCATCAACACCCCCAGACGTACAAGTTTCTCAAACCAGATCTTCATCATCAAACTCTTTGGGCCTTTGCAAATTCACGGAGAAGTAGAACTCGGGTTCTGGAGATATGTTAGTTAAATCTTATTGCTCTGAAAGCAGTATATATAAGGCTTTAGGACTGAACCCACAATGGTTGGCCATCATTTCTGCACATTCTGTCATTGAGTGTATCTGGTCTCAACATGTGTGAAGGTGCGAGAAAAGTGATCCTTTACTTGCTGGGGATCTAGTCACTTGGTTTCATCGGTTGTGGTGCCTTACCACCTGTTGTGGGAAGCATTCGCAGACGCCATCTAGTACAATAGATCCACGCTGCATAGTTCAGGAAGTGGACGCTCTCACATTTCCTTGTCCCTTTGAAGTGGGAAACATAATGGTCTCTCGCGTCGTGCTGGCTTTGCTTCATGTGAGTAGCGGATTCGTCGGCTACTTCCCTCATTTCCGTAGGCCAACTCTCACAAAAGCCACCTATATTTTTGTGATATGACTCTGCCAAAGGGATGATTCAACTGCTACGCGTGCTACAAATGGCATTGAAGAAATCAACCAATCCACAAGAGCCTAGATTACACACGTGAACGTCTCCTCTTCTATCATCCCTGCACTGGATGTGAAATCATGTACCTTGGGAGCCATCTCAGCCATCCTATTCGAGGAATCTTTCATTTTCATTGTCCATGTTCCATTCCTTCTGTGCCAACTTTTCTCCTTTGAACACCGTGGGTAGTTCAGGATCATGACATGTTTTCAACCGTCGTTCGGAACCGATCCTTCATGTAGTCGTAGATCTGAGTGGGCCCGACTGTCTTTCGCAATGGGAAGCTTTTGGTATTCATCGTGCCATTCCACACTGCAAAATAGACCATGGCCATAGATTTCTCTCCAATCTTATCACGGTTGTTGATCTTCGCGACTGCTACCCCTCCTTCACAATTTGAAATCGTGGCTTTTACCCGTGCAGGTATGGTTTGCGAAATTGATTGAGGCCGTAGATCTGACTCATATCTCATCTCGACAGTAGGATGTTTCGACCTTTAACCCATTTCACAAATTGGAAACGCGGCTTTGGTTGAGCATGTCTACTTGCGTGAAATGATTTATAGCCATTGATCCATCTTCGATCAATTTCAGCCTTTGATCTCGAGCCTTGCCCAACACCTTCAACACATATTTCAGTTTCTTCTTTGCTTTGCACCTCTAATACACATGAAGTTCGTGGGAATGAGACCCTCATCAAACTCCTATCAGGTTCTTAAATAAACTGTTAAAAAATGGAGTGTTAACAATTGGCTCCACGAGGGATGCTATCCTCCCAATGAGGTAGCAAAGAACCCCCGTAGACCAAGTGCCAAACCATTGGGCTGCTTTCAATCTTTCTTTGACACCTCCATTTTGCTCCGAGCTACTGCTTCAGCGAATTCGTGCCACTTTGTCAAATCATGCTGGTGACTGTAAACCTATGCTGGTAACTAAAAAATGAAAACAACTAAAACAACAATGAAGGAAATGCTCGATGATTGTCGAGCTTTTTTTTCTTTTCTACCTACTCTACCTAACTTTGTACACAAATCTGATTAAGTGAAATCAGACTTCCAATGAAGCCAATCAAGTAACTTGCCTAATATTTTTTTTCTTTCATTGTGCTTGATGGACAAAAATGAAATAGATAATGGGAGAAGTTAATGATTAACAAACTGATCTTCAAAATAGGGATGCAACCACTCACTGCCTTCACCCAGACCCTCCATGTACTCGGCTACAAGGTCATAGAAATAACGACAACCTCCAGCACGTTCTCTCACCTGCTCATGGGAAAGCCGTCTGGAGCTTCCTTCTTCTAGAGAATTGTCAAGTTGACACTTGGAAGATTGCAGAAAAGGACCCACATAATCTTTCTTCAATGGAACCTCCCTCTTTCTGCTTGAAATTTCTGCAACAAGAGCTTGATGTGTTTCAAGAGGGAAGTCCCCTGCTTTTCTAGTGGAACTGAGTAGCCATATTCCTACTATGTGAGGTGGTGCTACTGAAGGAGGAATATTAGAGAACGTGTTTATTTGGAGGCTGCTACATTCATCTTCATGGCCTGTCCCTTTACTACAGATTTCCAATATATTAGTAGCATAAGAGGAATCACCTAGCTAGTTCTTCTTATCTTCTTCGTTCTTGCACAGGCTTCTGGTCTACGCCATCTCCATTTCTTTCTTCTTTTGCTTGGAGGCCTTAATCATGTGTTGTATTAATTCAAAAGAGGCATAACACAAGGGTAGGCTATCACCTCCAATGCCCCTATCGTCCTTTCCCGTTTCAACCTGCTGACTTCAGATGGCATCTTGATTCCTTTCATCAGCAGGCTTTGCTTCAACGGCTGGCTCATCAGGCATATTCTGTAGGTACTGTTCTTCATATTCATCGTACACAGACATACCAAAATCTTTCTTAAAATCGTCTGTTGCGGACCAGGGACGGTGCAGGTCGCCATCTTCAAAGAACAGTCCTGCAGGACTCCCTGTTCCAGCCTCAGGCCGGTCATCTTTCTGCATACCATGAGAGGTCTTTGATGGGCTAGAGACTTCCTCCTTTTGCTTGTAGGGCCCAACCAATTTGTATGTATCCTTTATCTCACCACCACTGTCCTAGTCTAACAATTTCTTGGACATCTTAAGGTTTTCCTCAACCTCCAAACAATCAGCAAACATCTACTGCAGGGTGGTTGATTTTCTCTCCAAAAGAAGTAAGGACAGGTCAGGAGGAAAGGTAGCTACATAATAGATCTTAGTAGCTTTCTCAAGAGGTTGGAATTCCTTAGGTGTGTTATAATAAAAGCTTGCGAACCTTCTATTAAAACTAGATATGGCATCACCCTTATGCCTCCTCAGGGAATAAAACTATGAAAGTATTTGGTCCAATGGCCTTCTCCTATCCAAAAAATACAAGAAGGTGCAAGAAAACTCTTCCCAAGTGTTGATGGACTCAGGATGCAAGTGTTTAAACCATACTTTGGCATCTCCTTGCAAGGACATGGCGAAAGCCCGCATGCATACATCATCATGATCTATCTCAAAAAGGTCAAAGAAATGCTCAAAGGCGTGTAGATGTTTCTCAGCATTCAAGTCTTGGGATTCTCCATCAAACTTGGGGAGGTACTTGTAATATCTCACGGGAAAATCATGGAGGATGGGAGGCAGTTGTAGTGGTTTGTATCGGCTTGGAGAAATAGGAGAGACAAGGTTAGGCACAATAGCCAAGCTATCATCCAAGGTTTCATGAATTTCACAGGGGTGTCTTTTGACATCGTGAGCCCCTGGATAAAAATCTAGGCCATAATAAGATGTACAAGATGACGCAATGCTTTTGATTCGTAAAGAACAATAAACATGAATATATTCATAGCTCTGTTCAGAATGAGCTGAATCGTAGAAGGATGTTTTGATAAATTTTGGAAAAGATAAGAGCAAACTTAAAAGATAGGATAAGACATCCTGAAAGAAACATAAACTCCAGTATCTGGACCTTCTTTCAGCCATTTCTAAGCTTTATAAGGGGTCCATTTTCCAGATGGAGCCTTCCATCTTTCCTCGGCCATTCGACTTATGGGTCACACCACCAGTGGAGTCGTTGAAGTCTGAATCCTTCAAGAGTGGAGTCGCCAGGTGTAAAATTGCTCAACCTTCTTGATGTCTGGCCAATTTTTCACTATCAACAACCAAATCTAAATCTTTCTCGTTATTCCCAAGGAGGATCTTCAATTTCATCCCCGACAACGATGCCAGTTTGTTAGAGCCGAGATTTTTGTGCCTTGAAGGTCGAGGGGGAGGGCCCGCTCCTGATGTAACAACAGAACTGCTTTAGATTGCGCCTCCGGCCTTGTGCAGCCAGAGAGGGATCTCTCATTTGTCACCGGATTCTACTCTACATAAGATTTTCAATCTTGTATGTCACCAAAGTCTACTCTACATAAGATTTTCAATTGACATGATTAGGGGGTCAGGATCCTGAATGGAACAAAGTATGTAAAGGGGAGATGCAAGGTGGGATTATCGGGGTGGGAACCATTAGCAATGGAGTCGAGAACCTGCGTAGTGAACGCTTGCAAGAGGAAAGGAAGGCATAGGGTAGCAAACAGAGGCAAGGTAGCTGCTGATCTCCCAATCAAGAGATTTTTAGCGAGCGGTTGGAGGATGAGAGAGAGAATAGTCCATCGAATGGAGCACCAGAGTGATGAATTCCATGCAACTTTAGAAGAACAATTGATAAATGTCTAGAACAGTAGACGGAGCATAACAAGTATGAATTCCTAACTACTATACCCTAAGTTGCAGACATGAAAAGCAATCAACGGACTGGAGTGAAAACAGGGAACACATTGCACATAAAAGAAGATACATATTGGGAAAATCAACGACACATGAATCTCTGCTATGATAAACAACTCCTCCTCTGCAATTTTTATTCATAACACGGGTATTAAAAATTATTTACAATGGAGAGCCTCAGCCCCAGAATGTTTCCCAATCCGAACAACTAACTCTTTCCTCCCTCTATCGAGAGTGTATTTATACTATTCTAATGCTGAGACTACCAAACAGAAAAGTGTTATGAGTCACTATCATGTGTTAACTGTACAGGGAGTGGACTATCGCCATGTTTTACAAATATAAACAACAAACATCATGGCGCTGGTAGTCGGATTCATCCCAAGTAACAATTTGGCGTGCTTGGTCACCATGACAGATGATGAGTATGATGCCTCTTTCTTTCCCCAAAGCATGTGCTTTCCGCATGGGCACACATTGGCAAGGTAGTTGGCATCTTTCCCTGGTTCGATCACATCCACCACCTCCTTCCTCGCCCGGTAACACTGTCGTCCGTGGGCTATGGAAGAAGTGCCTCATTGCTTCTGATTGAGACAGACCTATGTGGTAGTTTGTCATTCTTGTACTCCTCTCCTCCAGTGAAGTGAGCTCTCCCACAGGCACAAGGGTGTAGCATATCTACACCAGCCCCATCACCCTTGGCAAGTGGAATTCACAAATAGAATGATGAGGGCTTTAAGCTCTTGATGCTCCCATCGGAACAATGCTCATACAGGGAATAGTCGATGAATGTCCCCTTTTGCGGAGGCTTTGGTGGCAGCGATGCTATTAGGGGTTCCTGGAAAAACACTTACGGGGAGTAAGTGTCCAGGCCCCGCGTCGTTGGGGGCGTGGGTATAACGTCTGGACCTTGATGACTGGTGTCATTCCTAGCATGCAATACCAAGTTGACAGGAGAGTGTGGAAGCTTCCCACCAACCATCAACACCCCTAGATGGACAAGTTTCTCAAACCAGATCTTCATCATCAAACTCTTTGGGCCTTTGCAGATTCACGGAGAAGTAGAACTCGGGTTCTGGAGATATGTTAGTTCAATCCTATTGATCTGAAAGTAGTATATATAAGGCTTCGAGAATGACCCCGCAATGGCTGGCCATCATTCCTGCACATTCTGTCATTGAATGTATCTGGTCTCAACATGTGTGAAGGCGCGAGCAAAGCGATCCTTTACTTGCTGGGGATCTAGTCACTTGGTTTCATCGGTTGTGGCACCTTACCGCCTGCTATGGGAAGCATTCGCGGATTCCATCTGGTACAATAGATCCACGCTGCATAGTTCATGAAGTGGACGCTCTCACGTTTCCTTGCCCCTTTGAAGTGGGAAACAGAATGGTCTCCCGCGTCACGCTGGCTTTGCTTCGTATGAGTAGCAGATTTTCCGGCTACTTTCCTCATTTATGTAGGCCAACTCTCACAAAATACACCTATCTTTTCATGATATGACTCTGGCAAAGGGATGATTCCACCACTACGCGTGCTACAAATGGCGTCGGAGAAATTGGCCAATCCACAAGAGCGCAGATTACACGCGTGAATGTCTCCTCCGCTGTCATCCCTGGACTGGATGTGAAATCATGTACCCTGGGAGCCATCTCAGCCATCCGATTTGAGGAATCTTTCATTTCTACCATCCACGTTCCATTCCTTCTGTCGCCAACTTTTCTCCTTTGAACACCGTGGGAATTTCAGGATCATGACATGTTTTCAACCGTCGATCACGACCGATCCTTCATGCAGCCATAGATCTGAGTGGGCCCCACTGTCTTTCGCAATGGGAAGCTTTTGGTATTCATCATGCCACTCCACACTATGAAATAGATCATGGTCGTATATTTCTCTCCAATCTTATCGCGGCTATTGATCTTCGCGACTACTACCCCTCCTTCACGATTTGAAATCGCAGATTTTACCCGTGCAGGTATGGTTCACGAAATTGATTGAGGCCGTATATCTAACTCAGATCTCATCTCGACCGTAGGATGTTCCGACCTTTAACCCATTTTGCAAATTGGAAATGTGTCTTTGGTTGAGCATGTCTACTCGCACGAAATGATTTAGAGCCATTGATCCATCTTTGATCAATTTTTAGCCTTTGATCTCGAGCCTTGCCCAACACCTTCAACACATCTTCTATTTTCTTCTGTGCTTTGCCCCTTTGATATCCTGAAGGAGAGTTCACATGAAGTTCGCAAGAATGAGACCCTCATCGAACTCCTATCAGGTTCTTAAATCAATTGTTAAAAAACAGAGTGTTAACACCATAAAAATTTTGAGCAAAAGATTATCAAGAAAAAAAACATGATGTGATATAATAAATAGAGAAGTATAAACATGAGTGAGAATAATAGATACCAATATATAATAACGAGCCAAGATATCACTTAAATATATGAAAACATATAGTCATCAAGCAACTAATCTTAAGAACATGTTCATTTCTTATTAACACCATGTTAATATGCAAGAGATAAATGCCCTAAAAATGTCAATGCTTCCATATAGGAATGTTAGAGACAAGAAACAAATGTCAATGTTTCCATATAGGAACGTTAGAGACAAGTACGAACAAGAAAACCTCTGCAATATTAAGAATATAAATATCAATGCAATAAGAACAAGATGCTCGTGACAAAGATTTTAAGATTATAAGATTGCTCAAAGCCATATAAGCATTGAGTAAAAGATGATCAAATAAACATGACATGATATATATGAAAAAAGATCAAAATGTTTAACATGATCATCATATTGCAAATTATGATCTACCGATGATATCACATAGATTCAAAAAAAATGATTTTACTCAAGAAATTAATTAACAAGAGCATATATTGATCATAAAAAGATTGCTTATAAAAACTATGTAATTGAATTTACACAAAGACCAACAATAACATATAAATAAAGAAAATAATGATCATAAGATAACACATATAGAATCATCATTATCATTATTAGAAAAGTGAGACCATGTTAGAATATTGAGGAAAACAATTTGATCAAATAAAACAATGATATCACTTATAGATATGACAATATAGTTGTTAAACAACCAAGTCCTAAGCATAGGTTCATTTTTTGATGTCACCATTACATTGCTAGAGATCCATGCCCCTGAAAATGTTAAACATCTTCCACACAAAGAAGGTTATAGACATAAACAAGAATAAGACAACCTCTATAAATATGATGAATAAGAACATAAACCCTAATACAAAGAGATCGAGAAGCTCATGACAAGAATTTCAAGATAATAGATGAATAAAATACTGAATTTTCTCACCAAAACCGAAGCCCAACAACTGCTAAAAGACGAGTCTATCACTCTGCAGCAGAAAACCGAAAGCAGAAAAATGAAAAAAATTAAAATGACCATAACTTGGTCAATATTTCATGAATTTTTAATATAACTTGTTTTCGGAATCAGAGAAATCATTCTGCATGCACCTACGTGAATAAAACAAAAAACTGGACACTCAATCAAATGATATTCTCTCTGCAATATTTTCGTCCATATGAATTTTTTTTGAAAAATAACCGATTTTAAATCAGCGATATCTTCTCTTTTCGAACTTGAAATCAGACAATTGTTTTTTTGAAATTCAACACTTTTGTGAGAGGAACTCATATCTGTAATTTATTTCTTAAAAACCTACACAGAAAGTGTTGAAAGAATATCTGAATGTCGTCGCCCAATTTTACATTAAACACTTCTCCACAAGGGTTAGGGTTTGAAAGAAAAAAAATTCAAATATGTAGAATAAATCCCAAATCTAATAAAACACCACATGGGAATTTTATAGATCGGGTCACAAAACCACAAAAAATGAAAATACCAAGTAAAATCATGAACATATGTTTCTTGCAAATAAAAAATAAAAAAAATTATTGAATAAGGTAGAGCATAACAATGTGCTCTGATACCATGTTAGAATATTGTGAACATACGAAATAATATCATAACACAATATAAAATATGGAAAACATTACTAGTCTATCCTTCTGTCTACCAAGAAACATAAAATAAAAACTAAAATTGGAAAAAAAAGAACAACAAGAGAACACCGATATACATGGTTCACCCAATATGGGTTACGTCCACAGGAAGGGTTGCAAATTCAATTATTCTGAAAATAGATCGCCAAGATTACATGGCATCTTCACATATGCATCACATAAAGATCCATCACCGACTCATGTCACAATCATATGTGTACAAATGACATACACAACATGTGATGTGTGATGAACTACAATTAACATATACCCAAAAGGGTTTCCTTCACCTCTCTTATATACCAACATATTTGGATTACAATACATCCCATAACATATGCGGGATAAATTAATTTCCACCTCTTTATATAGAAAATGGTTACAAAGGACATAAATACAATGATGCATGTGGGATAACTCTATTTTATAATATCAGAGTTATTTTATGCCTTCAAATGATATTTTACCAATATACCACATACGTCATCATTACATATTCGAAAATAACACACGGGTTATCTATCAACAATGCGACTCAGGCATAAGATAACTCCTTCATAAGAAATACATAAACACTTATGCACAATATACATTCATGCGACTTAAGCACATTCATCATATGCAGTCATGCGATATAAACACATTCATCATCTACTCAATGACACAGTATTTAATGCGGAAACCCATCTGGGAAAAACCACAAAGGCATTCTTCATTTGGCATGAGAAATATATGGCACCTTTTGTCTATGCACTCAGCTGAAAACTTGGTTCTAGATATTATTCTCTTATCTATATAGACTCCTCTATCCTCTCATGCTCTCTAGTCTTCTGTCATTCAATATTCTTCTAGTTTACTCTATTGTCGATCTGCACACAGCCTGAATCGACTACTCTTTTCTTCAACTGTAACCATCGATTCACACGTATCTGGTATCAACTAACTCTTCCTACAAACACAATTGGATGACTATGAATTAAGCAACTAAGAAATTAAGTAACAACAAGTAAGTCACACCAAGTAAGTAACCCATATAGAACTTGGGTTCTTCATTTTATAGACTCTTTACATGTTGCATTCAACCGACTTCATTATGTTAGCCAACATGATGTCATTCCTATTCTAGTTACACTTGTTAATAGGCACTATCAGCCCAAAATAAAAATATGATTTTATTCTTTAAAGCACGTGTGACTCTATCCGACTTCATACCCACGATCTCTCGAGCTGTCCTTTTAGTGCTTGCACTGCTACACTTCTTTTCTATCATGGTTCCTTCTGTTGCGACTGATCTCATTGCTTCCTTTCCTTCTGTCATGACTTCTCTTCTGTCACAATTTCTTGTGTCTTAGCTCTTTTCTTCCTTATTTTCTTCTGTCTTCCTTCATCATAGCTTCCTCTATAGTTGCTTCTTCTACCTTGCTATTCTTTCCACAACTGCTTCCACCGCAACTTCTCCTCCGTCTTCATATGCTTCTCTCGCAACTTCTTATCCCTACAAGTAGACCTTTTATCTTCCAAGAAAAATTCTAATTGAATTCTTCCTATATTTTCCTAAGGCCAACAAGCCCCAAACACTCACCTGTGGCTCGTCGCGAGCCATGTTTTGCAATTCCACAACTTCTACATTTGTGATGACTTTGCTTTGAAAATATTGAAATATTTTCACTATCTCCTCGGTCTCTCGTCGCACATCCTCTTCTTGCTTCTATAATTGTTCGACAAGGGCGAAACCGATGTGTTCCGACGTTACGAGTCTTGCGGTCTTTACCACCCATCTCACCTTCTGATGTACAGGCTAAATGATGCCTGTAACTTTTTCTGCTTCATCTTGCAACTTTTTGACTTTGTCAGTCCTCTTTTGTTGTTGAGTGTAGGGAACTACAACTTCCTATTTATTTTTTTTTCATTTTTGAAGCCTTAGACATTTTCTTTGCTAAGGGTAACTTATTCATTTCATTCTTCAGCTGAGTTTCTCCTGTCTGAGTAGTCCGCAACTCATCTATGACTTTCTCCAATTCAACGTCGTCGATCAATGCTTCCCAAGTCTGAGAAACTTGGACGACGGCCTTGGAACATAGTGCCTCTGGTTCTTCTATCTTCTTTTCAACTTCTGTCAATGTTTTTCTTCTTTCTTTGGTTTGAAACGTTACTTCTTTGGAGTGGTAGGACCAATGAGAGGGAAAAGTTCATTGACATCACCAATTATATTCTAGACTTCTTGTAAAGATGAAGATGAAATCCTAGGTGCTTTCCTTGAATTTTTTTCTTTGAATTATTCCTCCCCGCACGAAGAACATTTTCATCAACCCTTATTTGTCATCGATGAAGTCTGCCATCTCATCTTCTTCCCTCAAGTAATCATCGCCAAATATATCTTATGCTTCTTGTACAATTGATGGTGATGTTGTAGGATTTCATCATTGTTCATCGTTATCCAAACTTTGGTTCGGACCGACGAATTTTACTAATGGATACTTTGCATTCTGGTGGTTCTACTAGCGAGTGCATCTAGCGGTTTAGGTGGAATATCATTGGGTAGCCGAATTTCAATCGTTGCTTCTTCGTCTTCCATCGTTAGTGCTAAGACGACTTTCTTCTTATGGGTACTAGAATATTTCTTCGTTGACAAAACCAATGTTTTGGGTCGTAACCTTAATTCAGGAATGACTAGAACTTGTTTAGTTTCAAGTCCAAACCATTCCAACGGTGGAATATATCCGGAAGTGTCTTCCATAATTAGCGTGGGTGACACAGTCTTAATGGTGGATTCTGCAACTGTGCTTGTGCTCGACATCAAAATAATCACGCTCTTTGAAAAACTTACTTCGGCTCTTACAGTTAGAGAGAAAAATTTCTTTTCTCGAATGCAATGGAATGAAACGAAACTTGGGCATGAAGCTTGATAACATCTACTCATTCACTCAGTCAGTCCTTCACAAGGGCGAACAATTAATGGAAAGGTAGCTATTATTTATGTCACATGGGTAATCATCTGAATGATTACAAGGAAACCGCCACTCTCCTGTTACGTCAGTGGTAGTTGTGGTGCAATGATGATCAAAATGACCTAAAAAGTACGCCACCAAAATATCTCAGGATTTTCACATTAATGTTGGCTAGCTGTCAGTTCCACGACTCAAATTTATGTTTTGAAAGTGTCAATATTTCTTGCGAC
This sequence comes from Pseudotsuga menziesii, assembly GCA_001517045.1. Lineage (NCBI taxonomy): Eukaryota > Viridiplantae > Streptophyta > Pinopsida > Pinales > Pinaceae > Pseudotsuga > Pseudotsuga menziesii. The sequence goes on from LPNX011088607.1 coordinate 734,854, forward strand.
CGGTATCGTACCTTCGATTTTTTTTTGCTTGTGATAAATGGGGTGTCTTCTCCTTCATTGTTCCACTTTGTGACAACCATACAGTCTGTGACAATTTTCCTCCACTTGTGACTTACTAGCACTTTGCGATGGTCTTTGCTTTTGTGACAGCAAATTTCCTGCGGTTAAGAAGAAAAATTCTTCTTTATTTATTTTTCTTTCTTTTATTTTTCTCTCTTCTCTTTATCTCTTTTTTTCCATTCGATTGAGTTGCAAATATAATAATAACGCTTTAGCATACTTCCATTTACTAGTCCTTTGACAGGTTTTCCATCCAACTTTTGAAATTGCACTGCACCTCTAGCAATGATCTGAATTACAACATATGATCCTAACATGTGTGTTTTTAACTTACATGGATGCTTGAAGAATTTTCTATCATACAGAAGAAAAAAATCCTCCAACCTGAAATTGATTGTTCTTGATGTGGCAATCATGCCATTATTTCTTTTGTTCCTTCTCAATGTTTTTATGATATCTTGTGACAAAACATTCTTCTTCCAACTCTACCAGATGCGATAGTCTTTCTTTGGCATCACCAACATCTGTCATCTCCATGATTGCAACAATCCTTAAGCTAGGTACAATGTATTCCATTGGCATGACAACTTATTACCCATATACCAACCAAAATGGAGTTTGTTCTGTCAACCTTTTACAGGTCATGCGATATGCCCATAGTACTTTAGAAATTCTGATCCAGTCCCCTCATTGGACATTGCAAATATTTGTCAATGCATTTTCCATAATTTTGTTAAAATCTTCGATAGCACCATTCGCTTGAGGGTGATATGGTGTTGTATTTCTATGTTGGATATGGAATTCCTCCATCAATTCCTCAATTAACTGGTTAACAAAGTGTGTGCCTTGGTCACCTATCAAAATATTTGGGTAGCTGAATCTCGTCACGACATTTTCAAACAAAATTTTAGTAGTACTACAATATTTTACTAGCACTACTTCAACCCATCTGGTCAGGTAGTTAGTCACAGTTATTATATATCTTTCCCTTATGTGCTTCCCTATTAGACTAATAGGACCCACAAAATCAACGACACATTTATCAAATGCATGTAGATTTAATTGTGGTACCAATGGCATCTCATCTCATCGCGATGGCTCTCCCCTTCTTTGGAAAAACATCACAACTGAAAAAGTATTCTCGTGCATCCACATGCATGGTAGGACACCACAATCCTACTTGCAATATCTTTTGCATCGTGGCTCTTCCAACGTAATGGCCTCCTGTGACACCAGCATGTTCTTCATTCAATATCATCAGTCGCTCATGTTACAAGACACAACAACAAAGAATCTCATCTAGGCCCATCTTATATAATTGTCCAGTGATCAACTGGAAGTCTACAACTCGGATAACCAACCGTTTCTTCTACACACTGGTAAATTCAGTGAGTGTATAACTTGTACTAAAAAATTGTTTGATGTATCTTTATTGATCATCAAGCATCGATATTACAAATAGTTGTGCATTAGGGAGACTATTGTCGAGGTTACTAGGTTCTTCTCTACTTTTGATCCTCGATAAATGGTCTGGTCCTGAATTTAGTCGACCGCATTTAAGAATAACTTTAAAATCAAATTCCTGAAAGAGGAGAAGACACTGGAAAATATTTTCCCCCAACATTGGCTTATTAACTAGGTATTTCAATGCTAAATGGTCTGTGTACATCTTGAAATGTACACCCAACAAATAATGTTTGAATTTTTGTAGAGCGTATACCATTTCTAACCCTTCTCTTTCTGTCATGGTATAGTTCTTCTCTGTTGTGGATAATTTCCTGTTGGTGGAGGCTACAAGATGGTCGATCGACCCTTCTCCAAGTTGTGTTAGTACCATGTTGAGCGCGACAAACGTCGCATATACATGTACATGGAAATATTTCTTCCAGTCTAGAAATAAAAGTATCGGCACTGTACCCATCTTGTTCTTCAACATGTCCAGACTCTCTTGGCAACTTTTTGTCCATTGGAACTTAACATCTTTCTTTAGTAAATTTTCCATCAGAGCACTAGTACACAATGAGGAATTATCTACTAGGTGACTAAAAATTCTAGTCACCACAGGTTTTTCAAGTGATTTACTACTAAATATGAGCAATTTTGATTGACCCAACTATAAACGACTAAAATTAACGACTAATTTAGTCACCAGTTAACAAATATGACTAGATAATAAGTGGCAGAGTTAAAAATGACTAACATAAACGACTAATTTAGTCACGACATAAAAAATGACTAGTTAGAAGAATATGAATTAGTCATTTTTAATTGTGTCATGGAAAATTGCAAATTTGACAATGAAGTGTAAATTTTGTAAAATGTCTACCTTCTATTAGTAATATTGGTGCCATGCACCTCAATATTTAGAGATCCAACAAAACAATTGCACGAATTTTCTCTCTACCATATTTATCCCTGCTGTACCAATGAAGAAAACTTGGTTAAGCGCATGCTAAGGAAAATTAGGTTCCTACGTCAATTACAAATTAGTTACTATAACCAGTACCATATTGATACCTAGCAAGAAGCATCATAGCTAGTTTTTTATCCTTCGACAATGGAAGAGTCCTTGCAAGTCCCATACGTCTGAGGTGATTTTCTAACTTCAATATAACCTATATATTCATGATCTATGACCGTCGAACGTCTAGCTGCACCAGTCGACATAGCTTCACTAGGCTGAGTTCCTTTAAACGTCGTCAGACTTTGCACACAAACTATTTGACAAAATGCCTAATTAAATATGTGTTCTCATGTCGTCTAGTGATTGTTTTTTGGTATTGTATTATTTGTCGGAGAATGCGTCTAGTTGATCAAATATGCTTGATTAATTTATCCTATAAAATTAGGTGTTAGGAATTTGCCTCACAATTCACCTATTGTACATAAATTGGATTTGAACCCTAAAAAAGTGTTAATGGAGGAGCTATCTCTGTGGTCATCCCCTTAAAGAAACATATAAATATTTCTGTAACTCTTAATTTTTAGTAATCTCATTGAAGTTGTTAAGAATTTGTTTTTAGTTTATTCATTAAATCTTCTCGCTATACTCCAAATCGCATGTGAGTAGGCTCAAAGACCCTCAACTTTGCAATTTGTATTTTCTAGGTCCATCACTATTTTTCGTTTGGCATGACACTTACCCTTAGTGCTTACCTCTGTAAAAAGACATTGAAGAAGAAGACAACATTCAAGAGTAGAGGCAAAAGACATTTAGAGAAGGCATAATTTACTTTACTTACAGAGAACAATAGAAAAAGTTTTCACAGGAACAAAAAATAGACTATAAGTTAACTAGGAAGCGATACGACGGACTAATTTCTCAATATGCTAAAGTGTAATGTCCCCAGTTTTGGATTGCCATATTCTGCGTTTGGAGAGGACTTTCGGGATTGTGTTAGCAAGTCAAAAGAGTGTGATAATGTTACCAGAGAGCTTAGAGGATTTTTATGGGGCCCAACTTAGTTCGATTATCATTATTCACCATGAGGATCACTACCGCACAGTTCTCTCTTAGCTCCTTTACATTTTGATGATTCCCATAAATTAAGAAAATTATTGTGCATAATTTAATTAAAGTCACTAAAGGTGTAACACCTTAGTATAATAGCTCATTGGAACCAGGACGAAGAGCTTTAAATGATGAAAAGACAAGAAAGGGAATTAATTCATTATTTAATGTCACCTAGAGAAAAATATACTTTTATAAAGTGACATTGAGTAATAAATTAATAAAGTAACTATTGACAAAGTCACTTTATTACACCAAATGTGTTATTTAAAGGGCTTCTCCTTTGAGGCTTTCATCATCTGTCAAATTCCTGTAAGAAGCCTCCCTGTGTCCTAGACATTAAAACCTTCCATGTATATATCTTTGCATCGCCCAACCGCCACTTGTCTTTCCTGAAGTTACATCTGTTCATGTTTTAGGCTACTAAAACCCTGGTTTTCCTTCCATGAATTCGAACCAAGTCTTCCCTGCTCGAGAAAAACCATGCATCTTATCTCCATTTTATTTTCGTGACCATTTTAATTTCTAATCATGAGCTATTGGTTCAGCTTTGCACATTAATTGTTTAGAAATTGTTTTAATATTTATGCATTACATAATCTAAATTTTTGTACAAGAATGCGACGACCTTCATGGAACAAGTTTTAATATTTTGTTCTCAGAGAGAAGGGGAAGAAAATATATTATTTAAGGTACTTCCATCCACTATCTCAGATTCTGTGTAGCGAACGGATCCTGTGTTCAGAACCTTTATTATGTGTTCATATAAGCATTGAATGTCGAATCACCCACCAAAGGCAAGGAAATATATGGAATTACTGTGCTTTGCTTTGCGGCAGGGCAGAAAGCATAAAGGAAATAAGGACATGATGGAGAGTTAGGTAGGGTAGAGAGCTGAGAGGGTGGAAAAATCAAATTAAGGTCATACCCGCTACTAGTTACTGAAACAAAATACTTATATATATATTTCTTATATATATATATATATATAATTCATTTTCACCTACGGCTTCTTCTTCAACAGTGAAGTTGGGTGCCTATCAATATCACCATCCATCCCAGCAATATCAGCGACCCAACCCATCCATATATCGATTTACCAATCATATCTGTGTTTTTTATATACTTTTTACTTCTAATTTTTATTTTTATTCCTAATTTTGATTATTAGAGAGGGAGGGATAGAAAGCGCTTTTAGTTCAGTTTGGTAGAACGTCTAAAAAAACCTGATGCTGTGGGCCTATAGAGCGCGAAGTAGTTAATATAAAACTATTATATATTTCCTATCAAAAGGGTGGAAAGACAAGGCAGGATGGAAATAAAGAGATAATAAATAAAATAAGGTGCACTAGATCCAGGCCAGTATAACCATGAAAAGTCCGCGACCACTCGAGATAAGCGGTAGAAGCTTCTGTTGGCCCATTTCTTTTCCCATTCAAGGCGTTTTTGTGAGATCTTATTCTATTTAAACTCCAAGGCCTGCGGATGGGTATGTTTATGCATCCCTCCATTGTCCAACACTAGTATTGGAATGATACGACCAAGAGGAAGTCTGGAAAACCTGAGATGCATATATCTTCTATTTATTCGACTCGCCCTCCTCAGACACCGCATTGGGCTTTGTTTGACGAACAGCTTGGTGCATGTCACACTCATGGTGCTGATGTAAGCGCGGAGGGGAAGTCTCTACATAAATCCAACTAAACAAAATGTATGTATTTCAATGAATTTTCCATCTAAATATAAATACCAAGTAGTGTTGGGACATTTCACTTGGGATGAAGTTCATATTTATCAAATACGACAGCACATCTTAGTGCCATTATTTTTATGGCTCTCTGCTATTTTAAATGATTCAAAATTCTTAACAAATTGCAAATAATCATTTCACTTTTATTATGTGAAATCTAAATGAAAAAGGGTTTTAAATTATACATTTAAAATCTAGTTGTGATATTTAACCTTTTAGAAATATAGTATAATAAATTGTAATCGAGGTAAACATCAAAATGTTAAATATCATTTAACCATTTGTATATAAGGTTACCTTTCATTATGAACGAAGCGTCGAAGTTCTCTTCCGTGTTTCATTTTTTTCCAAAAAATTCAACATGTTAAAATTAAGAGCACAACAAATATAATTTCGAGACATAGAAAGTTAAAAGCCACTTCTAAATTAAAACATAAATAGTTGTTGGACATGCAATTTTTATGGTTTATTGCTACAGTAAATAGGATTCAAATAAAGGGAGTCATTATTTTTCATTAGGTATGGCATATATGCTAAAGGAATCATCCTTGTGATGCCTCTCATTTTCAATCTTTTTGTAAAGTTGACTTTAATTTTGTGATCAAAGTCACTATGTTTAAGATGTTATTTTATTTTATGTGCACAACCCTAAGTCGGTATCTTATAAACAACAATTTTCTTATTGAAAGGTGTTTCATTTCCTCATCCAACACCTTCGAATTCACGAACTGGTCACCTTCCATGGGCCACTCGAAGATGGGTACCCCTAGGCTAAGGCTCTCTAGCATCGAATTCCATCCATAATGACTCGGGAACCTTCTGATCGAAGGCTAAGATAGAACCACCAGCTGAGGCACCCATTTTCTGATAAGCAATCTTCAATTCTTTTCCTTCATTCGCTCTTTGAATCCCTCTGAAAGAAACTTTGACGAGAAATCTGAATTCAATGGGTCCTCTAGGGATGATCTGACAACCCAAATGAAAGGTTGTTGGCTCAAATCAAGTCCCAACGCCAACTCCTTCAAGTGTGACAACAATATCAAATTATGGATTCCAAACGAAACGTAGAGCACTATGGAGGGCACCTGTGAATCAACCACTACAAGCATGCCCTTGCAGATGTTGCCTTTGCCTAGTTGTCCAGTAGAACAAAATCCAAACTGAGATTTATATTTGAAGGAGATGAAGAGAGAAACGAAGAGGGTAGAATCGACCCATTATTTAGAATTTATATGTCACACTTTTATTTGTAAGGTATTTTATTTGTAATTTAAGGTTATTCAATTGGTAATTTATATGCAAAGCTTATTTGAAGGAGATAAAGAGAGCAACGAAGAGGGTAAGGTTATTCTCCTTCAACCACTATGCAAAGACGAAATACTTCATATGTCACACTTCACAAAAAAGAAGAGGTGCACCCTCATTCTTTATTCCTTTCACACCTAAAATTGCATCCCTCAATCCCTACACTCCTCGTACCAAATTAAAATACCAATATTGTTTGCCAATATGATTAGAGTGAAACATGATAACAATAATTTTATTACAAAATTTCTCTTATGAAAAAATTAATGGACATTTCATTTCACTTGCCATAAATTACATTCGTTTCTATTTATTGCATGGGTTCCTATTTATTGCTTATTAGTATTTGCATTACAATTTCCATAGATTCACTATACTTTCTTTAACACATAAACTTACATTATCTACATATACAGAACTTTCATTCATTTTAGACATACCGAAATTATTTTCGGTGTTTCATTTCCCCGGCTTTGGGGGTATGCTAGTTACTAAAAGTGTAAAAAGGAAAAAAGTAGCCAAAAGGGAGTAAACATGAAGATAAAAGATGAAAATGTACTTTCTTATTAAAAAGTTATTTCATTTTTAATAAATAAGATAAATGGAGAAAAAAAAGAAAATATAAAAAGAAACGTAGCTCATTCTTTCGAGGAATCTTGTCAATTTGTATTTATGAAAAAGAGAGCTCTTGAACAAAGCTTTTGCAGTGAGACAAATCTTCCCTACCCATCTATTGAGGAGAAACCATCTTAGGCTTCTCATGTGCACTACATTGCCATAATATTTGGACTGTCACTCATTCCATATCTGAGAAATATAAATAATTTCCATGGTAAATATGGAGGACGCACCCTTTTCTTGGATGTCTTGCTGATAGAGGAAGAGCACACTAGTAGCTCAGATATATTTATAGTTGGAGGGCGCACCCTTTTCTTGGATTTCTTGCTGCTGGAAGAAGAGCGCACCAGTAGCTCATATATCTTTACAGTTGGAGGATGCATACTAGAAAGTACAAATCACAGCTCCCAGGGATCTCTGTGTAGAAGAGTGTCTATTCACCATCCACTATCCAAGTCGTGGGTACGAAATATTGATGCATATCTCTGACATGGTGTTTTTACACTATCTGGTAAACATGGGCACACTATTGAAGTAGAAATCAGTGATTTGTTATCTCTTCTGCCAAGAAGAGACACGAGTTTTCCATTGTGTTAAGGCTATATTCCTGCTATTATGGGGACCAAGATGCTACAGGATTTTCACTCATTCTGATGAGATCCCTAGACCTACTCGATGGTGGGGAAGAGCTGGACCAGCATCAATCATTAGGAGGGATGGGCCTAGATGTTGTATGTGATGGGATATAAGTAGTTGAGCGGTCACATAACATTCATAGAGATAGGCCCTCTATGTGTTATGTTGAAAAGGCCATAGTTGATTGGACTTCACAGTCTTGAGGTTTTGTGAGAAATATATATGAAGGGCACAGTTCTCTGGCTATTTCAATGAGATTTGGGAGATTGATAAGATATAATGTTTTTGTAGGGGTTTAATATTCATAAGCTCCATTAATGGCGCATTCTACTTTTGGAGAAAGATGCATATTGTTTTTGGAGAGGTATCTGGAGAACTCTGTAGGTGGTGTGAGAGATTATGTTTCATTGGGTTTTGGTTTTATTTTTGTTTTCAGCTGGCCTGTCACTAAAATTCCACATATTTCTACCAACTTCATGTCTGGATCTACAGAGGGATTCTCACTTGCACATATTATGACATGGGTTTTGGGGTAAGGAGGTTTTGATTTTGAGTTATTGGTTTCTGTATCCCTAGACCTACTTGAGTGATGCTGAGAGAGAGCCTTATATTGGTATTAGCAAGATCTACTGCAGTTCTGGCCCTTGAGTTGGCTCTACGTAGTTACCTGTACTGCTAAACATATTGGCTAGGTTCAAAGTCTCAGAGGAGTACCAAGATAATTCCATTCATTTCGATAATCAGTCGAATTCTCTCCAGCCTAAGATAACGTGCTTAGGTTGGGAGTGTGACATCTCTAACATAGATAAGACTGGTGTTCCATTCTTATAGCTAGTTCTTCATAGTGCTGAGTTTTCTCAATAAAAAGGGCTGTCATAAAATTTGTGAGACTGGTACATTATATCTACATTCTTATGTGGTGTTTGGTGGTAGAAATGCTTGTTATTAAGGAAGGATTTAGTATACCGGTTGACTAATTTGGGGTCTTGAGTAGTGTTCATAAGCAAAGACTGATTTGGGTAAAAATCATGAAAATATATCAACTGCTACAGGCATGTGGAATGCATAGAACCAAAACTACTCTCCCACAATCATCTTATATCATTCCCTGAAGATTGCTATAAAACTCTATACTCCCATAACCATTGAAAGAAGGTGGTCATCTTCACATCTTTACATTTATCTCTCAGCTGGGCATGGGTTTTTCTTATAGCCACACATATATGTGTTTATATATTGCTGAGATATACTTGTTCAAGTGGCCACATTCCAACAGTTCCAGATCTGAAGTATTTCAAGTGCACTGTCCTTATATGCTGGTAATTATAGTGTGGGGCTTCTCATGACAATCTAGGCAACTTACTCTTTTCAAGGCATGTATTGTGCTCACTTATTATACTTATCAGTCCTATAATTGATGTTGAGAAGATATTTGTTCTGAATCGTGTGTTGTATATGTTCACTCCTCTATTATGAATGATATGTGTGCATTATGTCGAAAATTTCCACTCATTGATGCCAAGAAAACCTTGAAACCATTATTACATAACCAACAGTGTCATAAGTAGCTAGTGTTTCAATTCAATTGCTTAGGAAGTGGGTATCTATTTGATAGTGAAGTGTTTTTAGCAAGTAGAAGACCAAGTAGATGTCAAAACAAGTAGCACGCTAAAGTAGTAAATCTACAGATGTACGAAGGAAGTTATCAACAAACAGTGCTTCTTAAGTCATATTTAAGCCACAATAGGCTACAGTTGAGTGACCAACAAATTATCTGACCTCACCTTATAGCCTCAGTAATATACAGTTTGGGAAAATTTTGACTTCAATTTGGATAGAGTCATTACACTAAGTAACTCTGTTGAATTCAAACATGTACTAGGCAATAAACTAATCAATAATAGATAAAACAAAATGTGAAATTGAGGTGGCTTCCAGTTTTGCAAGAGAGATTCTGACCTCTTTGTTCCAAGGTCCCAAAATATGGTCCCAAATAGTAGGGAAACCACTGTAGTGAAGAAAAATAGCACAACATTATAGTGTGGATTCCTCCAATATGACCAATGTTGCTTCCAAAGGGAGGCCATGAACCATGAAGGACTGTGCATACTGTGTTGGAAAATTCATATTCTACGAGCCAGGAGCAGGGGTGCTTAAATCTTTAATAAGAGGTTGATTCCATCTGGAAAGAAGAACAATATTATAGTCAAATAAGGTTTATACAACACTGCAATTTCTTTCTTGGAGCAATTATGTTATCGTCAAAGATGGGGTAACAAAATTAGAGATGCACAATGAATTTTTTTTTTCTCAAACAAGTTCCTACAATTGTGTTACATACTCATATAGTGCTAAGTTTTTGTAGATTTCAACAAACTCTACACCAATTATTTCCTCAGCAGTTATGGAACTCACTTCCAAGGCCCATGTTGTTGGATTGTATCCTTCTACAATCTTTGGAACTCCTAGAACAACCTAATTAAATAAACAAGAATTAGACAAGATCATTATTTTCTGCTATGGATTGATAATGGAAAGCACAATTGTTTACTAAATAGATTTGAAAATATGGAACAATAAATCAACCATACCTCATAATAATCGATGAGTTTATGAGAATGATGACCCACAGGACCTGCATAGATGATTTGGCCACCCCTTTTCAAGAGTAAGAGCTGCAGTTTAGAAAACCATTAAAACTGAAAAATTAGCAACTATTGAATATGTGGAACACTGTCTTATTCTAGCGGCTAGCCCATTGCACCCCTTTCCTTTCATTAAGCTAAACAAAGAAACATAAAAATAGGCCTTTTGTTTCACATCGCATAGATTGATCATGATATTATTTGAATTCACCTCATCAAAAGCTTCCAATATATCAATGCTAGGTTGGTACAGATAGAAATGTTCGGTGAATGGAATGGTGTAGGAATCTTCCCCAACAAAGGATAATCCAAGTCATACTTAAGGGGGTTCAGTCTCTACAAGTTAAAGATAATGCAGTTAACTCAAAGGATGATAAAATTCTCAATGGAAAGTTAAAGAAATTAACTAAAGGGCAGCACTAATAAAGAAAGAATCTCGGTGCTTCACTTTAGAAGATTTTACCATGTGGGTTCCATCATATTCTTTTGGTACAATGGTACCAACCTCTTCATTAAAAATAAATTCAGTGGGCAGAAATAAAAGGATAACTTTTGTGTCAATATTTTGGATTTTCACTGTGTAATGCCTTAGAAACGATAAATTTCAGCAGTGAGATGACTTTGGGACAACAAAAGAGTCGAGATCAGGCAAGCCATATTAAGTCTATTAGTAGGAACACTTGGTATTGCCTTGTTGTAAGTTTTCTTTACCCATCAAGGTTGTCTGGGCCATTGTTTTCGTATGTCAGGTGGAAACCTTTTGTAAGCATTTAACACAATTTATGCACACTATACACTATAGATGGGATACGTGTAATCCCTTAAAATAAATTCAGGATTCCGACTATACAGGATGGTAACTTTTTTCAGTAGTTAATATGATTTGTTTCTGTTTAAAAAAGGCTAAAGCCTAAAGCATCATCCTTTTTCTCTTCTTTTTTTTGTTTGCTCGAAATTCCCTCACTTCATGGGAGAGGATTTTTGTCTTGAGAAACCATGACCCAGGGGCATATATTCCTGTCAAAATCACCCAGGGATCACACCCAGCTTGGACCACACCAGCCATCAACTTGGTTGGATTTTGGGGTGTCTCCGCCCAACTAGTTCACCCCTAAGGGGAATTGAACATGGGTCGCCTTGCTGACAAGACCCACACCTTAACCGAATGAGCTAGGCAGGAATTGATATTCATCCTTTTGGTTGTCTCTATGATTTAGTGCATGCATTTTTCTTTGCCTTTTACTTTTCACTAAGCAAGTTAAATTAGTTGGGGCCATCTGTCGTTAAATCTATCTTTGGTCAACGCATTATTTTGTTAACATATGCTTGATATCTTTGATGGTAATGTACTAAGTTATTAGTTGTTTTTCAAATGCGTTTGTTTGGCCATCCTGGAGTGACATGCTTATACATACTGGAGCTTTTTTACTTGATTGTGTCGTGCTAATTTATGTCAGTGGATTTGGGAGCAGTTTTCTGCATACATAACCTGGTTCTACAGTGTAAATAATTTTGGTTAATTGAGTCTTATCTTATTTTATATATGGGAGTTTCAAGAGATGATTTGGCACTCTCCTATTTGATGCACCTTATGTGCTAATTTATTTTACAGTCCTATTCACTACTTTGGTCATCTATTGACATTGATAAATATTCAATTTCAATTTCCATTCCTTTCAAAACCTCATCTAAATGGAGAACCTTTAACCAAGTATAAATGTAAGCAGTCCAAAAGAGAATTCTGCATAATTTAGATAACTACTAAGCTTAACAAAGTGTAACTTTGATGGTAACGTACTAATTTATTAGTTGATTTTCAAACGTGTTTGTTTGGCCATCCTGGAGTGACATGCTTATACATATTGGAGAGTTTTTACTTGATTGTGTCATGCTAATTTATGTCAGTGGATTTTAGAGCAGTTGGAATCTTCTGCATACATAACCTAGTTTTACAGTGTAAATAATTCTGGTTTATTGAGCCTTATCTTAGTTTACATATGGGAGTTTCAGGAGATGATTTGGCACTCTCCTAGTTGTTGCACCTTATGTACTAATTTATTTTACAGTCATGTTGACTACTCTGGTCATCTATTGACATTGATAAATATTCAATTTCAATTTTCATTCCTTTCAAAAGCTCATCTAAATGGAGAACCTTTAACCAAGTCTGAATGTAAGCAGTCCAAATGAGAACTTTGCATAATTTAGATAACTACTAAGATTAACAAAGTGTAACTCCATAAACTATTACATAATCTTATTTGTTGGGGCAGTGAATGAGCAAAACAGATCTAAGAAGAATGTATTTCAATTTGTTCAAGCAAGTATTTAGGTTAGTTGTTTCCAGTGATTTTTTTTAATCGGTTCATACATTTTTTTCCTTTATGTAGACATTACAGTTGGTACAAAGATGTGAAGGTTTCTTAAGAGACATTTATAGAAAATGTTGTGAAAGATTTTATTGCTTTGTCAATCATAATCCATTCACATTTTCTTATTTTGGCATCCTTGTTGTGGATCCATTCACACAATGCTCTGTATCATTATTCAAGGTTGAAGCCTTTGTATCAGCATTTGCTAATTATTAGTGGCCTGTGCAAAGTTTGGTGCATGTATTTTGTGCTTTGTATGTGTGTATATTCTTACAAGGATCATATTTATTTGTAGGAGCTACATGATCACAAAAAGAGACAATTTTGCATAGAAACTGGCGAAGATAATAGAAACTATCTGCTGGATTATTTAAGGTCCTTGGAACCAAATATGGTAAGATTCTGGTTGGGGAAGTAGTACCAAGTATGTGCATTGGATTTTGTGTCTTTTTAATGAGGACTCATTCTGATTTCATATTGATGCATTGGGATTTGTTTGTGATGATCTTCATCCCATTAGGTGACTCAATTATCACATCCTTCATCAGTAGAGGTTGAAGTAGTCAGTCAACAACTTGTGCAGAATGTATTGAAGATATTTTTCCTATATGATATATCTTTGAACATAAAATTTGGAGAGACGGATAACATCACAAAGGATGTAAATTTGGGTGAGATGGAGAGTAGTTGGTCCCCTTTTCAAGGAGCAGTGCCTGCCTCTCGTGACTACCTTGCAAGATTGATTTTCTGGTGTGTATTCTCTACTAACATATGTAGATACACCAAATTTAGTTGCTAGTCTCCTGTTTGTTTCATGTTTCTTTAGTCCTCTACATCATGCTATCAAAAATTAGATAAATTATCTTTCTTACAGCAAAATGTTTTTATTTATTTATACGATTCTCAAATGTCTAAAGACTAACATTTGAAATATGAAAATGCAGCTCCCTTTGCTGTGGGCACATGTTTGGCATCTCCTATATTAGAGGGTGGCTTCAACGACATAAGAACAATATTGGAAAGGTAAGAATATGCAAGATCACAAATTTTTGTTTTCCATGTTGTCATGTTAAATGAACTGGTAAGACTATAAAGTTCATGAAAAAGATTAAATATATATTTATCGTTTTTGTTGAAACAAATCTTCAAGATTATAATTTTGTATTTATGTAAATAATGTGTAGTGTCCACAATGCAATAACAAGGCTAAGCTGGGTGACATCAGAATTCTTTATGTGCCAGTTATAGCTGTAACCGGTCAACAATAGTGACAAATCAGTTGTCTTTGTTGCAATAGCCACAATTTTTGTCATCCTTAGAGCTTCATTCTTCATATTTGAATGAGCAGGTGATGCATTTACCATCGATGAAGAATTATAAAACAATTGCAAACTGATATTATTAGTCTTTAATCAAGTACCCACTAGATTAGTTTGACCAACTGCCATGATTGGATAGGACTAACCCATGATTGCAAAATTCAGCCAAAGAGATTTTTTTGAAAGTATTAAAAGGCCACTTTTCTCCATTTTCTCCAATTATAAGTGACACTTTGTTCAGAAAGTTGTTAGTAGCATAGTGTTAGAAATTTAAAATGGCTAAAGCAGAACTATACAGCTAGGTAATAAAAAAGTAGATAGTATTCTAGGAGTGAGCACCAAATCTTCAATTCTCACAAGGATTTTAAAATAGAGATTAAATTTTCAATGTAAACTAAAGAGTTCCTACTAGTATATATCTAATAGAAGTACCTAATACAAAAAGGATTTTACATATCATGCTTTAGTGAAAAATATCCTGGCTATAGGCTCTTCTAAGTTCTCATGGACAGCCTGTATCCTTGGGTTCTCAAGCTTGATATCTTCAAACTATGGTGAAACAATTTCATCTTCTTTGGTATAAATATGTTATAGTGAAACCCCAAGTCTGCCTATGATTTGATGATGTAGTCTAGGTGCATTTGATGAGCTTTTTTAGTCCTGGATTTAAGGTTCAAGCACTCAGACTCCAAATCTTGTATTTTCCTCCTTTGCTGCATGACTATATCCAGGATTTCCATGTTCTACGAGATGATGACATGCTCCTTGCTTTGTACAGTATTTTTCAAAGAAAGCATGGCAAAACTATTTTCATTGATGTAGTCCCATCTCTGAAGGATTTTCTTGATATCAAGGATGTCCTGCTAAGTTCCCATGAAAACATGGGAAACCCATGGCTTGTAATGCCCAAGAAGACTCAATTTGAAATAGGGGAGAACCCAATATCCATTCATTCCGGTGAGATATGCAGTAGTAGAGTCACCGGATTTCTGCCACAGAATGTCTTTTAATCCACTATTGTCTAGGGTTCTAAGCACAAGACCACAATTGCAGATATACCACAATTGCTTGAGGTGGGTCAATTGAAGGCCAGAATTACCATTGAAATACCACCATCCAACTGTAATAACTAGAGTATGACTATATGTAACGTAATGTATAACAAAAATGCGCACCCTGGGTGTACAACCTTGGTATCATAAAATTTCCTCGTGGTGATGTCAAACTCACTCCAAAGACAGTTCAAAGGCTCAAATGCAAGACACAGCCACAAAGGAATGATACCAAGGGTAGAATTTACACCAGACAAAGAATGGCTAGTACTAAGCCCCAAACCAAGGAGATAATACCACCGTCCTAAAAAATAGCATAGAACACTAATACACACAAAATGTGCCACCTTGAACATAGAGATATGCCTCCTGATGATGACAGGTTCAAACCAACTTCTAAAATGACAGTCCCAGGATTCAAATGGAATACACAACAACATAATACACCGAGAATTTTGAGGATTGTTCCCCAACAGACCTCTAGTTTATAACGTCTCTTGAATTCTCAAAATCCCTCCATTCCCATTTGAAATTCAACTGAATACTTCACCAATGAGCACCTTCCTTTGCAAAACCAGTGTTGCTATCATTGAGAGTGTTGTCCTGCTCCAATCGGTGTAAGAACACGATTCTCATTTTCCCACCTTTGATAACAAATATGGGTAGAGAGCATTCAAAACTGATTATTAGAGTTGGGAATGGCATGTGTGGTGCCATCGCACACTCATCTGGAGTATAAATGCACTATTAAATTGAGTCCCTAATCTTACAGAGGAAATACTTCTTGATGTTGGAGTAGTTTGGAAACAGAAGTTTGACTTACGAACAAGTCACTTTCAAGGGTAGATCCTATTGTAAGACTGGTCACCTAGCCACTTCTTTTCATAAGTGAGTTATTGAGGCTGCCCTACAAATAAACAGATCAAGAATAAGAAGAAATGTAAGTGCGCCGAGTGGAAACACCCAGTATTACATCATCATATAATTGGCTCAAAGCCCTTAGATAAGAGAACAAAACAATGTAGGCAGTTCAAATGGGGAATATGAACCTCATTACGATTTTCTCTATCCTTTGCTTCATCATAAATGTGCATTTCATGGTCAAGTAAATTCCTTCATTTTGAAAGTCATAAATCTTGATAAGAATATGCCTTTATGCAACTATGTATTATAAGAACACTGTAGAATACCACTCTCTCCAACCTTTTCGATAGGTTTAGTCAATCTTAAAAGCTTACTAGAATCTAAATTTAGTGTAGTCTTATTTTAGGTGACCATACATTCTAAGGAAAGTTTAGTTCTTATCAATGGCTATTTCTCTCTGTGAACTGTTGTCCAATCATCATGGAAGCTGTTTCAGATCCTGTACATCTCAATACAGAGCTGATATATATATATTTTATACCTAATAGTTTGCAAGTTTTTCAAATTTAATTCATGCTTAACCAGTTGTCCTGCCTTTCAAATAACTGGTATCATCACTTAGAAGCCAAATACACAACCCTTTAAAAGTTTCTCTAAATACACAATGTTGTAGGAGCAGGGTATCTCTCTTTATATTTGCAACATGACTCTTTAATTATTGAATCCACTATTAGGTGCCCTTATAGCCAAGGAATAATGATTCACAAAGCATAACTCCTCCATACAAAATGGTACCTTTGAAACAATAAATGATTCAATACTAAATACTTGCAATACTTGCAATTCCCCAAGTCAAAATACTTGCAATTCTTTGAATTCTAGGTCTAGAGATCATTTTTGCAATACATTACGGTGCATAGGGAGTCAAGTCTCTAATTTTGAAAATTATAATCGTCGAGTCTCCATTAGCAATAATTTTCTGAATCTGCCTGGCTCTTAGAATGTTTATCACTTGATTTAAAGCTAAAATAAGCTTCACAATAAAATAGGCTTCACAATAAGAGAAGAAACCTTTTGGAGTTTGATCACAACCATAGACCTGCTTAGTATGGAACCTTCTAAAAGAAAAGGTGAATATACTTTGCATAACTTTAAGTTTATTAATTATAAAAGAAACAAGTTGTGTTTAAATTTTGATAGCCCATGATGAGGAACATCTGAAGCACCTTGAATCTCATGGATTCTTAAAATTACAGTAGACAAGAGGGAAAGTTTTGTTTCTGACTCTTTGTTTTTGATGCAGTGATGGCATTGGGCTTCGAAATCCTTTCAGGAAGGACTCTTCTTTGGACTATGAGAATGATAGTGATGAAGAATGGGAAGAGGAACTCATCACTAAATCTATTTGGTAAGAGTATTTGTAGTATTTTTATTAGCTTTAGTTACAGGGAAAATTGTACATAGCTCTCAGGAATTAGTTGATCATAAATACTAGTTACTAGTAAGTTGTAACAGTAATAATTATGTACTTTGTAGATTGATATCTATCATAAATTTGTTTGAATATCATCATTGTCAAGCAATAACAACTTCTTAAAGGGTGCTAGCTCAATCGTAGAGGGCCTGCCTAATTATAGGCAGGAAGTTGGTGGTTCGATTCCTCCATGCCCTATCATAAATTTGTGACTGCAAAAACGACTAAATTCACATATATACGACTATTAGTAGCTAATTTCCCGTATATTAGTCTTATTTAGCTTAGTCATTAATATTTTAACATCTAGTAGTTTATTTAGTCGTATATTTGGTCATTAATGGTTGCAATCAGTGACTAAATCAATGACTCACTCAGTGACTAAATCTGTGACTAAATCCATGACTAAATCATTAACTATCAATGACAAAAACAATGACTAAATCATTGACTATCAATGACTAAAGCATTATCTATCAATGACTAAATCATTGTCTATCAATGACTAAAGCAATGACTACTAAGTCAAGCTATTAATGACTAGTGAAATACGACTAGCTATAAGATAGTGGAAATTTTCTACTATTAGTCACCGACTCAAAAATAGTCATTTATAGACTGATTTTAGTCATTTTTTTAGTCATTAATTTCTCATTTTCTACTAGTGGAGCAGTCACCTCCGCATATCCTTTGATAATTTTTTTTTAGTATCCGGAGTGTCCCAATGTTGGACCTTGGTTTCCGAGGTCTAAAATGATATAGTACAAATCATAATCTCCTATCTACACAGTCATTCTTAACTTGCAGACGGTCTTTAATTTTTTTTCAACATGGTTAAATATTTTGTCTGGTCACAACTATTCCTAACTTTCTTCTATTAGAGCTTTCGATTCCGCGACAACATCTTTATCATGGATTAGTAATAAGTAACTTTTGAAAAATTCTTTAATTTTACTAAACTTTCTCGTCACTTTCTTTCGAAATAGATGATCGAATATTTCAGGAATATCCCTTACTTGTCCTCTTGGTAGTGTAGGAGTAGACGTCGACGCTTGATTCTTGTTGATGAATTGTGTCCTTACGTCCTATAATACTTCCTTTTTTCTTTGGACGTCGAATGGTATTTTATTTTGTACTATCGGTCACACTTGTGGTTGGTCATGCTTTTCATTTTGGTATGCTCTAATCGCAACACCTCCCATTGTTATGACAATAATGTTTTCTTCTCTCGATTCAGTATAAATCATCTGGATGTTCTGGTTGGAATTCAAAATGGGATTCTGTAGGGGAATTGGATTTCTCATATTCTTGGCATTCCACTTAGCAATCAATTGAGGAAATTCCTCAACAGTGTGGTCAACAACTTTACAATATGAACATGCCTTTGTAGGACTTGTATAGTCTCGAGCAAAATGTTTTGGTTGTCAATAATTATAACATATTATTTGGCCTCTTTTTGTGACCAAATATTCCATCTCCTTGTTGTTTTCCTTGCCCCCAAAAAATTCCACCACCCATAGGTTGAGGGTAGTGCTATTGCAGTGGACACTAGTTTTTGTTGATATTGGGGTTAAGGATACAGATTTTGTTGATATTGGGTCAGTGGATATTGAGCGGCTATGTATTGAGCTTGTGCTTGCTCAATTTGCATCTGCTCTTTATTCTTCATCAAATAGGTATCCACTATTTTCTCCTGCAACAGTTGGAAAGCTCTGCAGTACTTCTCATGGACCTATGGATTTACAAAATTTACAGTACAGATTAGCTAGTGTACTTACAATCTTCTACAAATACAAGAACCCTTCTGACTGATGGCCTTGAGTTTGACATATTCTACACCAAGGAATCCCTTATGTATTTATCGGGTTCGACTCTCATGTTGCAACATAGTTCATGAGCGTTGGGAAATTATCCTTATGGTGTCCTTCATTTCTGCATCTGGTACACCATAGTTCTTCTTGGATCTATTTCCCTTTCTTAATGTCCTGGACTTGCAACCTAACGTTGGCTAGCTACGACTGAATATGGATCATTCATGCACTGGTCTCTCCAATAGGTAAGGATTCGAGTTTCATTTCTATATCTAGAGCTTCAGTCTGCGATAAAATATTATGTTTAATGAATGGAATTCAAATGTTCAGAAACAATGCTACAATAAACCATTCCTTGTGTTGTACATCCTGTTTGTGCCAGAAATTGTTTCCAAGGCCAAAGAAACAAGCCAACACAATCTCAAAATAAAATCAATAAAGTAAATTGGATTTAGGGTTTCTGAAATGTTTTCTTGGTTGTGAACTTTGGGAACAAACAGGGAATACACTCATGAGCAAAATAATAACTGAATCATAAGCAAAAGAGGACAAATATGCATAATATATTCAACCAGATCCAACAGAACACAATATTGAAGTTCATTCATAAAAGACAAGCATCACTAGCATATAAACATAAACCAGTAATGAATATATCATTTAAGCAACTAAACAAGCTGAAAAATGAAGCCAACACAGAAAATGAAGGGTAAAAGGTGTCATATATCTCATAGTTTTATCATCAAATGCATACAAGAGTTTTGATACTTAACTCATGAATAAGTCTAAAGACCTCCTGAAGCTTTCCCAAAAATCGAACCCTCTCAATGACTTTCTAACCTCTCTAAATACTGTTCTTTTCAAAATCAGTTAGGGATCTAACCCTAACTGCCTTTCATCAACTCGATGAGATAAAGTAAAAAGTACAATATTACAAAACATGATATTTTCTAAAAATAGTAAACACTAACTAATATGTTTCTCAAAAAGAGATAACAAAAAACTGATTCAATAACTAACTCATAAGTCCTTTGCTGCCTCAACTAGCAAAGCTATGCCATCTAGTGCCTGAACTTTCTTCCTAGCTCGCCTCTGCTCCTCTTCCATGTCACCTATCCTTTTGGTGAGCTCCTCATTTTTCTGCTGCAAGTCCTTGACTGTCTTTTTCAACTCTGTGCATTGCAAGTCAGTGGTCCTTTTTCTCTTTAAAGTCTCTTTAGATACTGCTGTCAGTTCTTGAAAATGTTCATTAACATCCTGTAGATCTTCTCTAAGCCTTCTGTTTGCCATCATCATCCCCTCATTGATCTCTTGCATATAGTTCATCTGCTATTTGTACTGCTTAATAGTTTTCTGCAAGTTTTCCTTATCTGAATCAAATGACCTCTCTATCATAATCTCTTGTTCATAACTGGGCCTCCAAGGTATGTCAAATTTCTTAAAAATGTCTGCATCTTTATTTAACAGGTCTGTGGAAATATCAGGAATATTAGGGTCTTCCAGAATACCTTCTTCCTTAAGTATGAGTTCATCTTCATCTTCCCATTCTTGATCTTCAACACGAGGTTCTTCAGCTTTTTTTTGCTTGCTGTTGCTCTAAAGGTTCATTTCTTATTTCAAGAAATATGGCAGATAGTTTAGGCTCGGGATGGCTTAACTCCTTTACTGACTGTGATGATCCTTTTGCTTTTGCAGGATGAGAAGAGGAAGCTTTGGCAACTGTTTTTCCCTTGCTTTTAATGTTCATTGTGTCAAACTCTGGTTCTTCACCTGAGGAAATATCATCCAGGACAGTCACTTGCTTGGTATTCAATTTAGGATTGAGCAGCTTCTTCATATTCCACCTTAGCTTATTCGTTGGCCTGGTTTTAGGCCTCCAATATGGGGCTATCACTTCAATCTTTTTCTTCTTCTTATTAGGTTTAACTACTTTGATTTCTGAAGTGGAGAATTCTCTGCATGTTTCAGCCTTATCTTCATTTTTAGCAATAGGATGATCTTCTTCTAATAAATAACCTTCATCATCTGATAGAATGGTAACAGGACTCCTCTACTTGGTCTGCAATTCCTCTTCATGTACAGCAACCTCCTCTGGATCAGCAGCTTTAACTTCATTGGAAAATTCTACTGGTGTCAAATGTTTCAAAGGCTGCACTTTCTCTTCTGTAAACAATGAATACTTGCCTTTAACACCAACTGAAGACATTTGAGTTTTAGTCTTCACAGGCTTTGAGTCTCCTTCAGGATTCACCTTCTCTTTGTCTTCAGTTTTTTCCTTTTGTTCTAATTTCTTTATAAGGATTTTCCCTTTATCTGCTTGATTCTTGATTTGTTGATTGTTGGAGCAGGATCCCGCAGCTACAGAAGAAGCTGCTAGTTTTGGCGGAAAGAGAGAAGTTTAGCGGAAAAAGGACAGGGCGGAGCTACGACACCGTAG
>LPNX011088641.1:3734-14922 GCA_001517045.1 Pseudotsuga menziesii
CATGAAAATGGTGGTGAAACCTAACCTATATGCCAGTTTAGACATGATACCTGAGATCGACGAATGGGTCAATCCAATGGCTGAAACGGCACTAAAAAAGGTCTTCTACATCACAAATTATGTCAAAAACGGTCCAAAATGGTTAGAAAATGTCAAAACTATAGAAAAGGGGGTAAAAATTTTCAAATATTTGAAAATTTTCTATAAATAGTAAAAAATATAAATCATTTGAAACTTTTACCCATTTGAGCTCTGATTTTCAACAGCGAATTCCAGGAGATCCAGCCGGCGGAATTCACTACCATTTCTTCCAGGTATTTACTCATGCTCTCCTCTTGTATTTTGATATAATTTTTATGAATTTCCATGGTCTAATCAGGTTTCTAGGCCAACCCAAGATGAGCACTGCGGCCAACGCGAAAATCAAGGTTTTTTCTGCGTATAGGGCTGGATATACGCAGAAAATGGCCTCGAACCCGTGTACATACGCGGCTGTTTTGAAAACAGTCACGTATGAGGCCGCGCATAAGGTTTTTTCAATAAACTAATGGGCAAATTTCCAATTTTTTGTGCAGGATGGTCCTAGAGTGGAGAGAGCGTGAGCATGGTGAAGTAGAGGAAGCAGTAAGGGCCGACTTAATGGCTCAACAAGCTTTACGTGCATGCGGACTCTACAAGTTTTGGTGTCTTGGTGGTTTGAGGGCCAAACCAAGACTGTTACAGATCCTGGTAGACTATTGGGATCCAGACTCGGATTCCTTCCATATTGATGGGATGTCCCTCACCATAGAGGTGGAGGACATATACTTTATCACAGGGCTTTCTAGACGAGGGGAGGTGGTGAACCTTCATTCCCGTGGTGGGCCAGGGGGTGGCTTGACTATCGACGAGCACATTGCAGTGTACTGTTATCCAGACACCGAGAAGGTGGGGAGTCAGGTCCCTACCAATGCTATACAGGTGCTGGGCCTAAAGGCCATATTATTGACACTGGGCAGGATAGCTGGCTTGGCATCACTCCATCAGGCCTCACGGCCTCTGATGTTCTATGCAGTGGAGTGCATGAGACCCACTATTTACGACTGGAGTACTACACTACTGAGCAACATGAAACACCAGCTCAGTGAGTGTAAGGAAAGCAGGGTACAGAACTTCAGGTTCAGTAGTATTTTGAGCATGTTTTTCTTCGAGCATGTTCCAGGATTGAGCCCTAGAGTGGACGTTCCTCTCCACGGGGTTCGAGATCTGGCCCAACGGCATTGGGCAGATGTTATGCGCAGACTGGGGGGTGGTAGGGTGGCCAACCCATATCCAACTGAATTCTTTCCATGGTGGCAACGATAGATAGTTGCCATCGATGACTACCCCTATGCAGGGATAGATTTCTGGGGGGACCCGGACATGCCGCTACCACCAGGATCGGCATATGGCAATATAGGTAACGAATCTAAACCCTCACTCTTTTTAAATTTTTTGAGTTATTTAATTTTTTTTTGTGTTTTCTTGATTGTATGGAATCAAAAAGACATGTTTTTGCACGACAATACATAGTGATATCTATCATTTGTGTGTAGATGTGGGACCACAACGGCTAGAGGGCTTCCCTCGTCATAGACGGAGGGGAAGAGGAGATGACATCATGGGTGTGGATGCGGAGCGAACGCTCCAGAGCATTCATACCAACTTTGTGATACTGACTCATAGAGTTCCCATGGCGCAAGTCGAGGACTTTCCTGAGGCCATGCAACGGCAGGTGGTGGGTGTACCATGTGCATGGGTGTGTTTATTCCGACGGCTAGCTAAAGCCGTAGTGACATTCCATGATCACAACCCTCCTCCTCCTCCACAGGATTAGACACCTGAAAGTGTATACATTTTGTATGACCATGTATTATATGATGGTGGCTTAAAAAGCCCCAATTTTGTATCATGACACTATGTATCACCACATTTTTGATGTATATATAAAAAAATTTATGGTGATCGATTTATTTATTTACATGTGTAAAAATTGTGTTTGTGATTAATTTATTGTGAATGAAACAAATGCCAATCTGACACGTAGTTAGCATATGAGTCAGCAACTTGATTATTATTTCTTGGAATGTGTATGTATGTTATATTGTCAAATTGTTGTTCTAACAATCTCACATGCAAGAACCTTCTCAATAACATCGGATCTCTAACATGGTACAAACCATTGAGATGTGACACTACTAACTCCAAATCAAGATGTACCTCAAGAGATAGAACGCCATGTAGAATGGCATCCCATAGAAGCTCAATAACGGCGCTGTATTCGGCAACATTGTTGGAAGATGGCCGTAGACATACACCTCCTGAAGACAGTACTTGACCCATAGGAGTATAAATCACCCAAGCAACAGAGGTTGAGTGTTGAGTGTGACGGCTTGCACCATCCGTGAATCCTATGTAGGTGGAAGATTCCATTGACATCTTCCAAAAGAAACGGAAACTAATCAAAAACCCGATCACGATAAGAAAAAGACCTAACTATGAAAAGCTGTACAATAATATACAATAAGCAACCTTGGCTGAAAATCATGCATAGTATTTCTTAAGATAGAGCCCATTTCTAGGCTCCACCAAGGTCATCCCTTCGTAATCCACTAACTCATAGGCACCCTTCTCTAACACATGCTTGACCATGTAAGGACCACGCCACATAGGATTAAATTTCCCTGCCCCCAAGGGTTCTTTCGGTTGATCCCACAAAAGGACCAAGTCTCCTTCACTAAACGCCCTTGGACGGATAGACTTATCATATTGGGCCTTTACGCGACACTTATTAACCTCTAGAGCCACCAAGGCATCCCGACACTGCTCATCAAGTTGCTCAAGGTGAACCAAACACTCCTCCAAAGGTGAAGTGTCTGGTAAGAGTTCCACAGCTAGCTTCAACGAAGGAATCTCGCATTCAACCGGAAATATCAACTCCACTCCATGTACAAGTTGATATGGAGAAAAACTAGTGGCAGTCTTAACAGCGGTTCGATATGCCCACAAAGCAGGGTATAACATAATGTGCCAATTCGTCTTGCTTTGTGCGATGGTTCGTTGGAGAATGGATTTGAGTGATTTATTCACTGCCTCTACCTGTCCATTCGCTTGGGGGTAGTAAGAAGATGAATGTTCTTGCTTATACCCTAACTTGGATGCCAACTCTTCCATCATATGGTTCTGAAAGTGCGAGCCATGGTCAGTGACAAGATCTTTCGGAATCCCGAACCGAGTAATAATTTGGTTGAATACAAAGTGAATGGCTGTCTCACCGTCAGATTTTACTGTAGGCATAGCCTCAGCCCATTTCGTGAAGTAATCAACAGCCACTATAATGTGATGGTGCCCCCCATCCGAAGCTGGGTTGCAATCCATAAAATCGAGCCCCCACTTCGTGAAGGGACCGGCGGTGATAATGGGATGTAACGAGGCAGGTTTCGAGCACATATTACGTGCAAACACCTGGCAAGGGTGGCACCTCTTGACCGCATCAATACAATCTTTAAAGATCGACGGCCAGAAATAACCCGCTCTTAAAATCTTTTGAGCTGTAGAAAGCCCAGATAAATGACCACCACACACCCCTCTGTGGCAATCATTCAGCACTACCTCAGCCTCCTCATGAGTTAAACAAAGTCATAAAATGGAATCTACCCCACGGCGGTACAAATTATTGTCCACTATGAGGTAGTTCTTAGAGACGTGACATAATCGTCGTCGTTCATCTCGCGATAGGTGAGTAGGGGTCTTCATTGTTTGTAAATATATTATGATATCCCCATACCATGGGTCTAACATTGAGATTAAGAAGATGTGTTCATCGACAAACGTATCTTCACAAACCAACTCCTCGGCCTCACTCGAGAAATCCGATATAGGCTCTGCAAATATTAAAGACTTCTTCGATTTTGCTGAAACAAATTCGAGATCAAATTCTTGCAGGAATGACAAACCATTTATTATAATTTCCCCTAATCATCCTTCAGGTGAGGAAGAATTGAAACGGATTGACATGGGCCACAACCAAGGTCTGGCGAAGGAGAATATAATGTCTCAACCGCTGAACCGCATGTATGGTAGCTAAAAATAGAATCTCGACATGCGAATAACGAATCTCTGCATCAATAAGGTTCCGGCTCAGATAATATATGACATTCTCTTGGAGCTCCTCATCCTCTTGAACCAAAACCATACCAATCATCTCTAAAGACGCGGCCACATATAATAAGAAATCATGGCCATATTTCGGGGGACTAATTACCGGGGCCAATGCTAGGGCTCGCTTGAGTGCATCGAAGGAATCCTGGGCTCGCTCATCCCAATCAAAGGGAGTATCCTTATTCAAGAGACGCATGAAGCCTCTATTCAAATTGGCAAAGTTGACAACAAATCTTCGTAAGAAGTTTTCCATGCCTTGCAAACATTGAAGATGACAAATATTTTTCGGGGGAGACAACTGAAGTATTGCCTCAACCTTCAAAGGGTCGACTCTTATACCATCTTTCGAAACGATGAATCCTCACAAATGACTTGACTTCACACAAAAGATGCACTTATGAGGATTTAATCTAACTGAATAGTGTCGGCATCTTTTGAATACCAATCTCAAGTGATATGGATGACGCATTCTCATACGAGAATGAGCAACGAGGTCATCCAAAAATACTTCAATAATTGACTTGAGATCATGGAAGATCAAGTTCATTGCCCGCTGAAATGTAGCTCCGGCATTTTTAAGGTCGAAAGGCATTTTTCGATATGAAAACGTTCCCCAAGGACAAATAAATGCAGTCTTATGTTGGTCCTCGGGTTTAATCTGTATTTGATTATACCCAAAAAATCCGTCCATGAAGGAGAACACCTCGCTACCCGCACACTCATCCAAAATATGATCAATAAATGGTGTGGGGAAGTTGTCCTTAGGATAGGCATGATTCAAATCGTGGAAATCAGTACATATGTGGATCGCTCCCTGCTTCTTATCCACCAGAAAGAGGTTTGAAACCCACTCCGTCAAGGGAACAGGATAGATGAAATTGGATTTCAACAGCTTCTCTATCTCTGCCTTAATGGCAAGTGCTTTCCTAGGATTCACTGCGCATAAACGCTGTCGAACAGGCTTAGCGTTGGGGTAAGTCTTAATCTCGTGTTCGACAATTCGAGGGTCAATACCTGGCATCTCGTCGTAATACCAAGCAAAAATATCACGGAATTCCTTAAATAGCTCGGTGTATTCCAGAATCTCAGCATGGGAACATTCTGCCCCAATATAGACATTCTCTATCGTGCCAGGATTGCGAGAGATGTTGACAGGAATCATTGAAGATATGTTCACCATGTTTCCATCAGCCATCGAACCAGGAGAGCTTAATGGAACCACAAGACTACCAACTCTCTGACTAAGAACCACCATAAAATCCTCACACTCCAAACGGTCAAGCTCTGGAAGAAAGTACAATCTATGATGAAGTTCCTCCCATGGTGGCTCAATTCCCAACATAGCCTCAATAATCACTTCATCCGAAGGGAAAACTGTATCAAGGTAGTCATGGGTGTGAGAAGGCTGTACTGCCCATGCCAGCAGCACATAAGGGTCCTCCTCCTCCGTCCGCGAAGAGGAAGGACTAGGCTCTACAACACTCTTGATACTAGCTTGATAAGCTATCATGGCTGCAGGCAACGGCACGCTCGTCTCGACGGGCTCACTCGACGTACTCGGTGTAGGAAGAATCCAAGGATCTTTCATATGAGTTGTGTGAAAATTCACTGATGTCATAGATGTCGAAGCCTCATCGGAACTAGATCCTATCATGAGGATCAGTGCAGGACAACTAAAGCTTCCCATAAGGGATGGATACATGCCTACACCCACACTCCCAGTTGTCGGTTGAGAATGTTCAACGATCGGGATCGAAGCTCCCGAAGATGCGGTAACAGACGGATTTTTGAATGCCATTTGATCAATCGTTACAATCTTCCCATTATGTGGAAAGCATACAACTCGGAACAAGGAAGAAGCAATGGCTTGCATAATGTACATCCAGTTCCTACCCAGCAAGAGATTGTAGTCAGGGGGCGCATCAACTACCTCAACCTCTATCGCAATGGTATTCTCCCCCAAATGGACTTTAAGGGAAGGAAGGATGCCGTGTGGCCTAAAATATCTCCCATCGAACACAGTTAACATAGTCATTGATTTATACAGCTCAGGAGAACCTAGACCCTTCCAACAGGCCAAATACATCACAGAAGCAGCAGCGCCCTTGTCAATCACAGTGCGCTTGACGGTCATATTAAGACATTCTACATGCACCAAAAGAGACACATAGTAGGGCAAGCGAGGCTGGAGTCCTATGGTTTCAAATTTGATCATAGGGGAAGAATCATCATCGTTCACACCAAGGGCAGAAAGCAATGCCTTCCTTTGCGAAGGACAACTCTGAAGCACTTCCAATGCAGACATCGCACAAGGAATGTGGCCCAAATCCTGAACAACTGAATAATTTTGGGTGGCTCAGGCATTTGGATCATGCCCTGAACGCTTAAGGACTCCCTTAGGAATGTGAGGTGCAGCCTTAGGTTTTTCCATAGGTTTCTCAATGCACAAAGGGGACCCTGGTGGATCAAGCTCTTTTCCTGGGCTGGGTTGTGATGAACTATAATCTTTCGCACGAGTCACAACTTTCGCAGCACAGACCATGTTAATGCACCCACGACCATTAGTCTCCGGTGGATCATGATCATCATCAAACTGGTCATGGGACTTCGAGTTCATATTTTGATTATGCGGTAAAGGGTTAGTTAGCACAGCTGGGCCTTGTGCCAAGAATCTCGAAGATTCTTCAATCCGAGGGCACAAGTAAGTGAGGTGATCGTCCTTACATAACTTGCAAGGGAATATAACCTTACATTTAGCTTGCTTGTCCCCCCCATCATTTCGACCATTCTTGTCATTATTGTTAGCATTCTCATTCTTATTCCCACCCTTACGATTATTTTTACCCTTTTTTCTATTCCGTCCGGGCTGCTGGTTACCCTTCTAGTCCGACGATTGCACAGAAAGTACATTCGTTGTTTGGGCGGGTTGAGACGAAACCGTAGCTTGTCCCGAATCAGATTGGTTGATTGACAACTGACCAACTTGTTTTGCAACCGAATCTACAGGTTTCGCACTTGCACACCCCACAATGCCATCGGAATGTGGTCCAGGTTTGACTTTGGGATCGAAACTGGAACGAGGAGCATTGGGAATAATCTCATACAACAAACCGGACTGAGCATAAATCAAGTCCAATTCCTGTGCCCTAAAAATCACTTGTTCCTCATTCTGCACTCTGGATGTGGAAACATCCTTCGCTATATATGGCAATAACGACTTGAGGAACCACTCGAGGAGGAATTCCAGCGGTATAAAAGTTTTAATTAACCTCTTCCGTCTATGCCACTCTTGAATATGATCAGAAATATGTGTGGCTTTATCTTGCCATAATGTCGACAAGAGTTCAGTACCAACGTCATAACGCACTGGTAGCTGGAAGTGATTAAGAAAAGTCATCGCAAGGTCATCGAACAAAGCGAAAGCACCCCTAGGTAACTCTATATACCATTTCGCAGCAGGCCCTATGAGGGTGTGTTGAAATAGTCTCAAACGGGCTGAGTCCTGATGTAATGAATTCGAAGAGCACCATAGGTGAAACATAGTAACGTGTTCGCTCAGATCCTCTCCCAATTTTCCCTCGAACTTAGGTATGTCCGAAGGAAGCTTGGTAGGGACAGCTGGCCAAGCCGAGTCATGATCCACAGGATCGTTCGTCAGTCTCGATAAGTCATGAATATTAAGCATCGCGAGGAAAGGGAGCCTATGATGGTGAGGTCAATGGACCGCTCCCTAATTCATATAGGGTTGACTACCACCATGGCCTTCGCTGTAGTGTCCTCCTCCCGTATGACCCGTATAGGGTGGCATGGAAGCACCATAGTACGGTGGACCCTGACTGGTAGGAGCTACAAAGCCGTAATTAGGAGAGTAAGTAGGTTTTTGATACCCACCCCCATAAGGTGAAGAACCCTGTCTGTACTGCGTCCCATAATAGGGTCCATAGGTCATCACATGCGATGCCCCATGAGACACTCCGTAGGTAGGAAGATATGCTCCGGAAGTAGGAATATACATACCAGAAGTAGGGATATATGCCGCGGAAGTAGTAGTATGACCTCTAGAAGCATGAACATAGCCTCCCGAAGCAACGGGAGGTATGTAAACTTGAGACACAATTGGTCCAGTAACCGCAGTACGGACCTGACTTGTAGCCATATATCGGCTCGAAGGACCACGTGGATAAGGTGGAGGATGTACATTTGAATAAATAGGGATCGATGACGAAGGAACCTGAGTAATAATGTATGTGCTACCGCCTATCGCCACTCGTCTTGGATCTGGTATCCTAATTGGATTACTAACCCTAGACCTAGGAGGGATATACGATGTAACTTCCACCACTGGGATGGAAGGTGCAATGTGACTAGTGCTCCTAAACCTCTCCGCATGGTAAGGAATGAGAGTGCCCCCAGGCATAGTGTTAGGCTCGAAGTCGAATTCGACATGAAATGCCAAATCATGTGCAGGGAAACCAGACATAGCATAACTACCATAGCTAGTGCTGGTAGGTTCAAAATGAGTCTCGGCGTCCTTCGGCATTCCATACCGGTAACGCGTCAATGGGGAATCAGCCCTAGAGTGAGTAGGTCTATCATGCATGGCTCCTATCTCAGAAATCACAGGAACTAACTTAGCTAAGTTGAGTGAAGGATCATAAGTAGGAGTAAATTCCCCATCATCTACACGAATGGGAGGAGGTGGTTCAGGAATATCCTCTAAATGGTATCCCATGGTGTGTGAATCAATGTGTGACATAGTCCGCCTGGAATATTGTTTAGGTCTCTCTCCCAAAGGAGGAGGAGAAGTAGAAGGCGGAAGTCCTGCTAAATGACGAGAATGGCGAGGAACCACACTCAAATCCACAATGACTCAAAAAATAGCAAAGACTCTCTATTTACGGAAACCCTAGGCCAACTATCATGCACAGAGCAATCACTAATAAAATCTAAATCCAAATGCAAGCAAACAAGGGCTGGATAAGTGAGCTCCTGACTCTCAAATGAAGCAGGTATGTCTCGCCTAGGAGAGGCTTGAGACTCCCATACACAACAAGCGGAGGTACGTAGCCAATTATTGTGGCCCTCAGCTTCAACGTGTAAAGCGACTGTGCTGTCCGACCCCAACCTGGCCGAGACACCCACAGAATAACCCTTGCAAAGTACCCCCTCGATATCCTAGGTAAGGCCACTAAGGTCACCTCAATATAATCAATGCTCATGGGGACAGTCGCAGGCGAGATTGACCGTATGGGCAGGGTAGCAAATCCTGAAACTCTCGAAAGAGCCCCTAGATACGAATACAATCCTGGAAATATCTCCGGTGCTACTCAGTTATGACTAGGGGTCATCCCAATAAATAACCACTCACACTACCTCGTGCTTAACTCCCTTTTGAGAGGAGGATCCTGAGAAACACTGGTTATACCAAGGATTTCACACACTCACCTGGACAGACACATACATGTTGTTGTTTAGTGATCTTGGAGAATTGACTTACAATGAACTATTCCAAGATCCTAAAACCTAAGCTTGTTGGTGCACCCTAGAAAAGAAAAGAGTGTAGTTCATTTTAATTTAGCGTTGATTTTAGTTGGCTTTATTACTCAAAAATGGGATATGATCATGCAACTAATGGTGTTATGACGCAACATAAAGTAAAATGCACACCTAACAATCAATGCAAATGCATTGTGTCCATGAAAACAGGGTATGCTACTACGTGAAATGCACAATTTTTCTTCAAATGATGAATGCAAATTTTCCTATATGAAGTCCTAACTAATATTCCAAAGCAAATCTAGTGCAAGTACAATGCAAAGTGCAAAATGCAATGCATGATGATAAGCAAATGTTTTTGGATTTTTTGAAAATAAAAGAGATGCAAAAAGAAAAAGAATGATTCTACGACCCCTAGACTCTGCAAGCACACCCAAACAACACTCAAGAAAAGCACTAAGGTAAAAGAACTCTAATGCACTAATCTCAAACAAAAAATTGAAAATGCCATGACAAGAACCTTCTTAAAAAAGAAAAATTTAGCCTAAAAAAAACGTTTCTAGTTAGAAACAGAGGTCTAAACAGACTTAGGCAGTGCCAAAGGAGACTCAGCAAATATCAGAATTCACCCAGCAACCAATTATCTTCCACAAAAAGGCAAAACCAAGGGCATACGCGACTGTTCACAGTAAACCCACGTGTACACGCGGAAATAGAAGATAAACCCACGTGTATACGCGACTGTAAGTCAAAAACTCGCATATAGGAATAAAAGTGCATAAAATCAGGGCAAACAGACAGATTGAGACAAACTTCACACCAATCAGACTCTACCAGGCATACATGCCCCCATACCCGACACAGAACCAAGAGAGAAAGAACAATTCAAATACACTGAATGCCGAGAAAACAACCCCCAAAGGACAACTACTAGGAACTCCCCAGCGGAGTCACCAATTCTGTTACGGAGAGAAATTCCTATGGCTTGGGGTACCACAATAGATAGCTTGACTCCAGAAATCAATCCTTTCCAATATGCAATAGAAATTAAATGTCTAACACTAAAGGATCAGACCTCGTACCTTATTCCAGATGGTTGAAGTAGATCCCCGTTGAGCTTTCCAACTTCAGCTTGAATTGATAGATTACTTCCTCAACAACAAGTAAACAATACAAGCATTCTATATATCATGGTGTTAAATCTATTCTAGCATATATAATCAATAATGTATAAGCATTTGACATAATCCCGTGGATAAAATATTCATTCAAACACACATTATTGGACAGGAAAAGATATTTCTATTAATATAAATCAGAGATTACAAGATACAACCTCTGACGGCACGTCTGCGAACCGAAGAAACTGAATCCCTCACTTGGGCCTCCACCACTTCAATCCTCCATCTCTCAATAGCAAGCTCACAAGCAAAATGCAAGCTTGGGAAGAACACAAAAGTTCTCCAAGGGACAAAGGGATGCAGACTCAAGCATAAGTTCCAGCAACAATGGA
>LPNX011088641.1:15011-37748 GCA_001517045.1 Pseudotsuga menziesii
CTTATTCCTTCAATGTACCAATGGGTTCCTTATATATCTTTTCAAAGGGGTAATGAAAGGTCGAATCCGAGCGATCTCAAGGCATAGGGAATGCCAGGAGTCAAATGAGTCGGATCCATGTCAAGGAAAACTCCAAAAGGATTTGGATTATGCACACATCTCGATGTATGCGGTTTTAGTGGTCAAACCCGCATATATACGTGCTTATAGGTTTAAAAGTCACATGTATCATTTTTCATATGTTTTTAGGGATGATCAAGGAAACATCAAAGGACAAAAGGTAGTCCATAGGGTCTAAGGAGTCTGCAGTAGGACAGGGGAAGGCCATACAAAGTGTGATTCACCTGGAGTGGTGAAATCCGCTATAACACATACTCAAAACTATAACAACAAATTTGACAACAAGGATCAAAGTAAAAGTTCAAAAGATTAATGAAAAGACCCCAAATACTGCCTCTTTATTCTTATGGTGCTGCAATAGGAGGAACATTTATCAATACACAATGCGAATAAAGTGTAACTGCAGGGTAGCTTTTAGAAAAGCATTTCGGAGATGGAAATGGACCATTGCAGATTGAGTTTGGAGATTGAGGAGGTTCGAATTCATTCACTATTCTCAAACTCTATGTAGTCAATATATTTTTTACTTTTCTTGTCTCATAACATAAGGAAAAATTCCTTTGAATATGAAGTACTCAAGCTATCGAGCGAGGGAATGCCAATAAAGATATTATTACCAACTGTTCAACCCAAGAATTTTTTCACAAGAGCACATATATTTACAAGAAGTGATATTCTTTTCAGTAATTTCAGGATGTTGACACTATACTTACCCACTGGATATTAGCGCCTCATTTTTCCTCGTCGCAATGACATTTCATTTATCATCCCTTCATTTAATTTTGAATAGCTTTCTCTTTATATGGTCTTAATGCCAATACTCCTTTTCTTTACCCATTTACCCTTCGCCCTGTGACATTTATCCTCAGCCTTCAATGCTAATTGTTGGGCTTCATCAAAGGAATGCAAATTTAGCAAAGCTAATTCATCTCAGAGTTGAAAAAATATTCCATCAGAATATCTTTCTGCAAATCCCCTTCATCTTCTTGCATGTCTGTTCATATTTATAGTTTCTTATATCGCCCAGTATACTCTTGTACAAATATGTCTAGTTATTCCAAATTATGAAGAATTCTAAATAGTTTTTGCTACTAATTAAAGGGCACAAATTTGTAACTATGATGTTTCAGCATTTCTGGCCACAATTTTATCTTCTTTTTGTCCTTTCTTCTCCTATCCTTTTATAAATGATCCCACCAAAATGCAACATGGAATTTTTGTTACAAAAATTTTTACGTCCCTTCGAGGATCATTTTCTTCATATTCTCGATTGCAAATATTTCTTCAATTCCTGATCCCAGTCTATATTTTACTGTTCAATGTCTAACTCACCATGTCCGAACCTTGCTAATATAGCAAATCCAAACCGAATCCTCTTTCTAGAAGTGAAAATTCTCTTTAGACCATATATATGCAGTAAAAAAAAAGAATCTCTTCCCTGCCATACTCTTCCACACCAAAAATACTAAGTGATCCTAATTTCAATGGCACAATGGAGCATGGCGCAGTATATCTGTCCCTAGAAGCTCTCAACTGGAACTGCCCAATCTCAAAACTGATTCTCTTTCTCAGTTGGGCCTGTCAAGCACCCCTAAATTTATTCTTTTACATTAATAAAATAAAGTCACAGGACTTGAGAAATTCCCTCAACATCTCTCCTAATGTGGCAATCTAATGGGATCGCATGCATAATTTCTGCCTATTGTCTTTCATAAAAAAATTAAATTGAATCTGTTTGAATAAGTTTTATTGCATTAGGATCTGCTAAGTCTTTTAAGTTTCCCGAGAAGTGACTTGTATCATATTTCTTAGAGAAAAATTGATCCTTATAATGCTTATGAATTTGTGAGAGGTGAAGTAGAATGCCATTTTGAACGTCATTATTTGTGTTCTATGCTTAAGTTGTATCCTGCTCTGTAAAATATATTCCTACAAATTTGAATGCAATTATAGGTCACCCTCTATGACTATTATTTATAATAAACTCTAAATAGGTCGCCTTTGGCTTTGGCTTATTTGAGCTCATTATCTGTATCCTGTTCTGGGTTTTTTTTGCTTTACTCGGGCTATTAGAGGAATGGTGAATAAGACCTTCCCGAAACGTAAATTGATTATAGTTTTGTAGTAAAAAACTTAGGTTTTCCCTTCATATTTCAATGCATGAGGCAATTGGAAATGCTGGTAGTATTTTTATTTCCCAGGAATCTATAAGATTGCTCAGATTTCGTTCAATTTGGTCTGTATAATTTTAGAGTCTATAGGAGTGCACCTTTCTTTTAAGACTTTAGGCTTATGGATGATTCCAATAGGGTTCGAGTTTCTGTAAACGTTGGCGTATAGTTAGGGTTTGTTCGATCAATTGTTACCTTGAAACACTTTCAGTTCAATGGATGTTGTGGCCTCTAGTTTCATATTTTGGTAGTATCAAAATATATTTGGTATATTAATCATGAAATGTTGTTATTTGTCTCTATAATTTCTTTAGTTGTCCAAGCTAGTGATGAAATCCTTACACATGAAACTGTCAAGCATGTATCAATGATCAAAGTTTTTGAATGAAGAGAGTGCTCTTTGCAGTATATGATATTTCATTCAAATGAGAATTTCACATTTTTTTTAAGTAAGAAGTATCTATTCTATTACTGTAAAAAA
Organism: Pseudotsuga menziesii; assembly: GCA_001517045.1. Taxonomy (NCBI): domain Eukaryota; kingdom Viridiplantae; phylum Streptophyta; class Pinopsida; order Pinales; family Pinaceae; genus Pseudotsuga; species Pseudotsuga menziesii. The sequence continues at coordinate 17,784 of LPNX011088641.1, forward strand.
CTGAAAAATATTTACAAGCGCTGCTCCTGAGGACATGGAGACATATAAATGTCTTCTACCCAACCCCAAACTAAAGTAGGTAGAAAGACAGAGACAAAAATACTGAAGACCCCAAACAGAAGTAGGTGGAATGACAGAAACAAAAATACTGAGGGAAACCTTGAAAGTATGAGAGCCACCCCACTGTGTAGCAAGGGAGCTCCATCATGGAGATAGAGATCACAACAAAATGAACCACAAAAGAGTAAAGATGCAAATACTTCCTAGCACCTCCTGGAAGATTCGGCCTCATCCTGCACATATATGGCGCTCAAATCCTACCCTTTTCCTTCACCCACCTGGCTGGGATCCACCATGTCCACATCCTCTCTTTTTGGAACACGTTGAAAAGGAGGTCCTGAGAGATGCAGCAGACTACACATGTGATCCAGGTTTCTCTCAGATTCATCCTTGAATTTACCCACAGTGATGCGGATGAGCTTCGTATAGCTCCCCCTCTCATCCATGGAGTGGGACAGGATGAACTTGAGGCACCAGTAATGGGACATAACAACAACCTCTCCCAGCCAAAATTTGAATTTTCCATAGATTTCTTCCTCCATAACCGCAATGGATTGGAAAATGTGGGTAGATGTCTCCTCAATGAATAAACACTCCCACTATTCTTCATCCCCCAATGTCAAGTCTTCCATTTCCTTGCGAGGAAGATGCTTTCGCTTCCTCCTTCTTCTGCGCAGTTTGCGGGGGTGCGAGTGCTTCTCCCAATGTTTGTCTCTCGTTGAATGCTTGACCCAATCTCTATACACAATTTTCATGGTGATTAAGTCCCTCTTCTCCCTTGTTAATTAGTGTGATGGCACCCAGCATGATCTCTTGGTGATGCAGACCCAAGTAAGAGAGATCGGCCCTACAATCGTCCCATTGTATTTGTCCATCATTTCATAATCATCCATACGCATAGAGGTCTGTGGAGCCTTGCAATTTTCCTTGTTCATTGCTTCTGGTAAGTACTGTGGGAGTGTCCGAAACTTTCCATCCTTCCAAGCGAGTAGCTTTCCCTGTTTTCCCTCGTCTTATCCCAAGACTGTGGTGTACGTTCCGCGCTTGAGGATGCAACCTGCCCTTGCCTCCTTGGCTCTTCAATCCAAGTGTCAACGCTTGTCAAACCGCCATCGCCGCATCTATCGATTGTTCCGCGTGACTCTTCACCCACATACAGGGGAGAATTTCACATTTAGTATGAATTTGTGTTTTTTTTTCCAGTTTGTTTCTTTTTTAATATTGTAATTATATTGATTCTTAGTGTATCAAGAAAGTTGTCATGTTTTGATATTGTAATTATATTGATTATTGGTGTATCAAGAAATTATAAAAACTAAGTTGGAAAATTCTTCATAAAAATTGATACATACCATTTTTTACTAAACACTAATTATTAATAATCTAAAGATCATTTTTTTATTAAACATTTTATTGATAATTTCAAAATCATGTAGAAAATTATAAAATATGAATTTACATTACAATATATAAAAAAACTAATATAATAAATTTTTTATTACAATATTCTTTTTCAAATTAGGAAAAGAAATTAATAAGAAGTTACAAAGACGTTCTTATAAAATAGTGATCATATTGTTTTTTAAGTTACAAAGGCATTTTTATAAAATAGTGATTAACACTCTTTCTGGTTATCAATAGGATAGAGCAGGTACCCCCACCCATGGAGCTTTATGAAATATGGTATACGATTCAGTAGTGCTCAACCTCTCCCAATAAGAAAGAGCACGTATCCAACTTATCTTCATAGTCGCCCTTTTTCCCTGAAGACTCTATCTTATATGGCTGCTTGTTGAAGACCCTTCCTTTCCTTTGCGTCTGATATCAAATTGGAAATCGACATATATAACGCTACCATGTTGTGCATTATCTTGGAATTAAATCCCATTCCTGGTGTTAAGGTGTGTGATTGATCTATCAATAAAAAAAGAGAATCAAATATATTGCAACATACATAAGCATCGATGCCATGAAGAAAGTGTACTAAAAATAAGAGCCTTAACAAAAAAACAATAGACACTCAATTTGAATTTTATTTTATTTTTATTTATTTATCTATTTTAACTAATTGTGAAATACAACTAATTTCCATCCCTTATACTCTTATTTTTTATTTTTACCTTTGAAGATGAGTTCAAATTTTTAGTTTATATTCTTTAGGGTTGGGGTTGGGATGGTGCACAATCCCAGTGCATGACCCTGTAGTTCAAGAAGCAACCCAACATACTGTGAAGAACATACAACAAAATGCCAACTCTTTGGCATCTTATGAACTGCAGGAGGTCCTTTCAACAAAGGTTGAGGTTGGTCCCCTTCCCTAATGTTTATGCTTTCCATGACGTTTACAAAGATTTCTGCCTTATTGCGGGTAACATCCGGTTCTACTATTGTTGTCTTTTAGGTATTTGATGCCCTTTCCAAGGTGGATTTACATTTGAAGACTAAGAGGGGAAGTAAAGTTGAATAACACAATGTTGAATTAATGCGTCGCACTCTTGATGGTAAATAGATATTTATATCACATTTAACATGATGCATGATAGTGATATTCTATAGTTTATAAATTTTATATCATGTATATTTATTGGTTGTTAAACAATGTTTGTATTTATAAAGAATGCTTTTTGGTGTTAACTAACAACACTTTGGATTTCTACCAGAGGCTTCAAGATCTTTTCACTGGTTAAAATATTTGAACTCTTATTACTTATATTGAAGTTGTGAATTTGGGCTTATGATCTATTTCAAATCTGTCTTACTGTCAATAATATATATCGTTCACAATAGTTTTTTTATTCTGTAAGAATTAGATATATTCTTCTGAATATTACTTGAGCCTTGAAAATATGTAGATTAAAGTATACTTATAAAAATATGAGTAAATATTAGTGCAAAATACAAAAAATTTGGTCTCTTTCAACTATGCTAATTTCCTTAAAAAATGATTGGGACAAGGGAGTAAACTCGTGACAATTATTTGTACGAGTCTTTTCTTTCTCTAGCAAGCACTTGCAAATATGCATCATTTCTCATTCATAGTAAGCCTTAAGGTGATGACGACATTCTAGATCTAAACAGGGTAAGCAAATAAGTTTGCACTGTAATGCATCTCATAGGATCTAATGCATGTATTTGTGTAGTACTTTACTTATATTTTGGTATGGGTATCTCAATGTCATTTAATATTCTTGTAATTTTCACAAGGTTTCTCAAGGGAATAAAGAATTCAAACTCTTGTATCAGGGATATGATGGTATTGCATTTTCATTGTGTATAGATTGTTTCAACTATGTTTAATTCTTTTGGCATTGGTAGTCTGGTACCTATAAGTGCTAGCATTTCCAATGGGTCGAGTACAATGGTTATGAGTGCCACTATTATGTCCTACTCTTTCATTCTTGATTTTGAGGTTTTCCTACATTAATATGTTGGGATTGAATAAGGTTTTATCTTTTGTATTTCTCTAACTGTCAGTTTGTTTTACTATCTCTTGGCCAACAAGGAACTGGTTTGCAATAGAAAGAAAGAGAAGACAATAATAGTAGCACAGATACCAATCGACCATAAGTTGATCATATCTCATATGTTCAATTTGATCATGGTCATGCTTCATTTCATTTCCCAGGAGCACCGTTGCTATGACCTTTTCAACAAGCGACGATGGGTTCATGTGAATTTCTTGTAATCCGTACATATATGTTGCATATCTTTTTAAAAAGTAAGGTTCATTTTCTCCTCATTATTCATTGGATGAAGTGAATAGGTTGCTTCTTCTAGTATTCATATTCAGGGATTAATTGATTTTTCTTTGCTTTCTTTTACATGTTATTTCCGATTCATTAAAAACATAGTCCAAAATATTGAAATTATATGAGGAATGAATTTGCACCAAACAATGAGTGCATTTCATGTTTTCTTTAGAAGGTTGCTTATGTTATTGAAGTTAAATAATGAAGTGATACCCAAGGTTGCTTATTACACTTGATGTTTGCTGGAATTGTTTCTTTTTGCCATGTTAAATCTTGTGAAATTACTATACAGTACATTTTTCAGTTATTTGTTTTCTCTTTTTAGCGAGCAGCAAAATTTATTGCTTAACATGTGTTGTTTGTAGGTAACCTTACTCACAAACTTTATAGCAACATGACATGAGAGGATGTTGCAGTGCAGATACATAAGCACATGCATAGATATAAAGCTCAGAAATCTCAGAAGTACGTGCAGTGTGGATACAAAAGCACGTGCGCAGATAGAAAGCTTAGAAAGTGGTACATTTAGTATGAAGAGCCTATTACTGAGGGTTTCAAGCTGCTAAGTATGGTTTTGAAGCTGCCGCGGGATCTAAGTATCCAACCAAGTACAAGTGGGATGGTTTAGCCATTGTAATATTTTGTAAAGTCATCGATGTACTAAAAGATTTTCATGTAAAGTTATATGGAGAAAGTTTGTGAGAAAACTCATATTTATTGTAATACTTGACATTTCATATAATATTATTTGTGTGGTTTAAAACTTATATGGTTGTACTTTATATTATTTATAAGTGTTGTAATTAACTAATTAATGTGAAATTGCATAATTCACATGTGTATTAGATGATGATAAATAATGTATGATTCTTTTTTTAATTTAAACATAAAATCATATTAAAAATTTATATTGATTAATAATGGACATCATTAAAACTACTAAAATATAATATCCTCGACTAAAAATGACTAAATTAGTGACCAATAAATTAGATTGATTACCAAAATTTGCATATAAAATGACCAAACAATTGAGAGATACGTGACCAAACAATGAGATATAAATGGCCAAAAAAACGACCAAAATTAGCATATCAATGACCAAAAAACAGTTTTGGTGGCTAATTTACGGTCTTTTATTACGCAACCAAATTTGGTCATATTCTAGTTTGTCATGTGGTCATTAATTTGGTCATAAATGTGGTCATATATTTGGTCATTGATTCAAATATATGACCAAATTGATGACCCACTTACAAGCTATAAATGACCAAAATAAAAATGACCCATTTTGGTCGCGTAATAAAAGACCGTAAATTAGCCACCAGCGATCGTCAAACCAAAAGTGGTCATTAATATGCGGATTTTGGTCATTTTTTGGTTACTAATCTCTCATTTTCTACTAGTGTATGTTTCAACAGGCCATGACCTTTTCCTTTCATGATCTCAAAAATATTATTGAAGTATATTTGGATGATCTAGCTGCTCACTCTTGTTTGAGAGTGTGTCATCCTTATCATTTGCGATTGGTTTTTGAAAGATGTCATCATTATCAAATTCGGTTAAATCCTCACAATTGCATCTTTGGTGTGAAGGTTGGTCGTTTACTAGGATTCATCATGTCTAAGGAGGGTATTAGAGTCGATCCCTTGAAGGTTGAGCCAATACTTGAAGGTATGACGAACTTCTTGCGAAGGTTCGTAGTCAATTTTTCCAATTTGACTAAAGGCTTCATGCGTTTGTTGAAGAAAGACACATCTTTTTAGTGGGATGAGCGAGCCCAGGAGTCTTTCGATGTTCTTAAGAAATCCTTGGCATTGACCCCCGTGCTTACTCCACCAGACTATAGCTCTGACTTTTTTATTTATGTGGCCATGTCTCAAGAGATGGTTGGTATGGTATTGGTTCAAGAGGATGAGGAGCTCCATGAGCATGTCATATACTATCTTAGCCAAAACCTTATTGATATGGAACTTCGTTATACCCATGTTGAGAAGCTAGCCTTAGCCACCATCCATGCGATTCAATGTTTGAGGCATTGCATCCTCCTTCGCCAAACTTTGGTCGTAGCTCACATTAATCAATTTCAATTCATCCTCACCAGAAGGATGATTGGGGTAAATTATAATAAATGGATTGTGATTTTGCAGGAGTTTGATCTTGAGTTTGTTTCGTAAAAGTCGAAGAAATCATCAATTTTTTCTGAGCTCATATCATATTTTCCAAATTTGGATGGAGAGGTTCACGAGGATTCTCTTATTGATGAGCATATATTTCTCATCTCAACCGTAGAACCTTAGTATGGGGATATTATTTTTATTTGCGAACATTGAAGGTTCCTGCTCACCTCTTGCGGGATGAGCATCGACGACTATGTCACGTAGCAAAGAACTACCTCATAGTGGATGATAATTTGTATCGTCGTGTGGTTAATTCTATTTTACGTCGTTTCTTAACTCATGAGGAGGCTGAGGTCATGCTTAATGATTGCCACGGAGGGGCGTGTGGTGGTCATTTATCTTGGATTTATACAACTAAAATAATTTTGCGAGCAGGTTATTTTTTTCCGTCGATCTTTAAAGATTGTGTTAATGCGGTCAAGAGGTGCCACCCTTGCTAGGTTTTTGCATGTAATATGCGTTCGTGTCTGACCCCTTTGCATCCTATTATCACCGCTGGTCCCTTCACCAAGTGGGGGGTTGACTTTATGGATTGTAAACCAGCTTCGGCTAGAAGGCACCATCATATTATTGTGGATGTGGATTATTTCACGAAATGGGCAGAGGCTATGTCCACGATCAAATCTGACGGTGAAACAACTGCTCATTTCGTATTTAATCATATTATCACCCTGTTTGGAATTTCGAGGGAGCTTGTCACTGACCATGGAAGGCACTTTCAGAACAAAATTATGGAAGATTTGTCTTCGGAGTTAGGCTATAAGCAAAAGCATTCCTCTTCTTATTAAGGCTCAAATGAATGGATAGGTTGAAGCAGTGATAAGTCACTTAAGTCCATTCTCCAATGAACCATCGCATAGAGCAAGAATAATTGGCATATCATGTTGTATCCTTCTTTGTGGACCTATAGAATCACGGTCAAGACTGCCATCTGTTTTTCTCCCTGACTACTTGTGCATGGGGTGGAGTCAGTATTACCGGTCGAATGTGAAATCTCTTCCTTGAAGTTAGCTATGGAGCTTTTACCAAATACTTCCGCATTGGAAGAACATCTAGTCCACTTGGAGCAACTTAATGAGCAATGTCGAGATGCTTTAGTGGATCTTAAGGTTAACAAGCATCACGTTAAGGTCCACTACGATAAGTTTGTCCATCCTACGAGGTTTAGTGAAAGTGACTTGGTACTTTTGTGGGATCAATCTAAGGAACCCTTGGGGGCAAGAAAGTTCAACCCGATGTGGGATGGTCCTTACATGGTTAAGCATGTCTTAGAGAAAGGTGCATATGAGTTGGTGGATTATAAAGGGACAACCTTGCTGGATCCTAAAAATGGGATCTATCTTAAAAAGTACTATGCATGATCTTCAGCCAGGGTTGACTTTTTATATATTATTGTACATTTTTTCATTGCATAGTTAGGTATTCTTATGGTGATTGGGTTTGTTGATTAGATTTCGTTTGTTATGGCAGATGCCGATGGATTCTTCCATTTACATAGGATTCGATGAGGGTGCTAGCTTCCACACTCAAAACTCAGCTTCGGCTGCTTGGGTGATCTATACTCCTACGAGTCAAGTGTTGTCTTCAAGAGGCGTATGTTTATGGCCTTCATCGAACAATGTTGCTGAATATAGTGCCATGATTCAGTTATTGCGTGATGTCATTTCACATGGTGTTCTTTCTCTTGAGGTATGTCTTGATTCGCAATTAGTGGTCTCTCAACTTAATGGCTTGTATCGTGTTAGGGATCCGAAATTGTTATGAAGATTCTTGGGTGTAAGATTGCTAGAACGACAATTTGAGAGTATAACATACATTCATATTCCAAGAAATTTTAATCAAGTTGCTGAGTCATATGCTAACTATGTACTAGATTGCCATTTGTTTCACAGACCATAAGCATTTCACAAACACATTTTACACATGTAAATAGAATAATAATAGATCATCATAAATATTTTTCATTAAGTCCAAAAAAGGTGACGTCATAATACATAAGTGTCATATACAAAATTGGGACTTTCGAGCCACCAAAATATACTAAACAGTCATACAAAATATACACCTAGGTCTCTAAGCCTGAGGTGGAGGAGGGTGTTGATCATTGTAGCACACCACGACTCTAGCTAGCCGACAAAATAATCGAACCCATGCTCGTGGTACCCCAACCACTTGGTGCTACATAGCCTGAGGAAAGTCCTCGACTTGCACCATGGGAACCCTATGTGTCAAGCGAATGAAGTTCATGTAAATTCTCTGGAGTGTTTTATTTGCATCTACACCCATGATCGCATCGCCTCTTCCCCTCCATCTATGATAAGGAAATACTTTTGGCCGTCGTGGTCCCACATCTGCATGTACATGACATAGTTTCATTATATGTCGTCACACCAAAAATATGTCTTTTGATTTCATATGTCAAAAAATACAATAAAAATTATAACTCAAAAATAAAAAGTGAGTTGGGGTTCATTAACTATGTCTCCATATGTTGATCTTGGTGGTAGGGGCATATCCGAATCTCCGTGGAAGTATATCCCTACATAGGGGTAGTCGTCTATGGCAATGATCTGTCTCCGCCACCAGAGGAAGAAGTCTATTGGATAGGGGTTGGACACCCTTCCCCCTCCCAGTCTCTATATGGCATTGGCCTAGCGTAGCTGACCTGGATCCCTAACTTTGTGTGGAGCAATGTCAACTCTAGGGCTTAGCCCCAATACCTCTCAAAAAATAATGCACTCAGTATGCTGCCGAACCCAAAGTTTTGTATCCTACCCATCTTGCAGTCACTGAGTTGCTGCTTCATGTTGCTTAGCAGTGAGGTACTCTAGTCATATATCGTATGTTGCATGCACTCTACTGCATAGAACATCATTTTCCTTGATGCCTAGTGGAGTGATGCTTAACCTACGGTCCTGCTTAGTGCCAATAGTATGGCTTTCAGCCCCATGTTCTGAACTGCATTTGTCAGGATTTGACTCCCAACCTTCTCTGTATCAGGAACGCAATACACAACTATGTACTCCTCTATAGTTAGCCTGCCTCCTGGACTGCGAGATCGAAGGTTCACCATTTCCCCTCACCGAGAAAAACCTGTGATACAATATATGTCCTTAACCTCGATGCTGAGTGACATCCCATCCAACTGAAAGGTTTCAGAATCTATATCCCAGTAGTCTACTAGCAGCTGGAGTAGCCTTAGCTTAGGTCTTAAGCTTCCAAGGATCCAAAACTTATACAACCCACAAGCCCTTAATGCTTTTGAGCCATCAGATCAGCCTGCACAGCCTCTTCGACATCACCATGGTCCCTCTCTCTCCATTCTAGCGCCATCCTGCACATTTTTTTTTGAATTTCATCAATATTTTCCTTTGAAAATCACATTTGAGGCCTTGTACGTGACTATTTTCAGAACAGTCACATATGTACGCGGGTATTGTGGTCTTTTCTGCGTATACCCAGCCCTATACGCGGAAAAAGGCCCTATTTCTGTGTGGGCCGAAATGCACATTTTGAGGTGGCCTAAACAAAAAAAATTGACCACTAAAATTAAAAAAAATTGCATGAAAGTGAAAGAGAAGGGCTTGGGTAATTATGTGGACTAAACGCGGAGTGATTTCGTTGAACAATGCTCCTAGAATCAACTCTTGAAATTCTGGATACAAATACACTATGGTGGGTGAATTTTCAAAATAGTATGAAATTTTTTAATTTTTCACTATTTTATAGAAAAAAAATTTGAAATCTTTACCCACTTCTTATAGTTTTTAACCATTTCTGACTATTTTGGACCATTTGGACTAATAGGATGTTGTAGGAACCCATTTTGAGGACGGTTTGACCAAGACATCGACCCATTCGTGTCTATTACATGTATCATTTCTAAACGAGCATATAGGTTAGGATTTCACATCTGCTTGCATTTTTCATGACCTTATGACCATTTCATCTTAACCTTAGGTACGAACCCATTCCATGATGTCACAAAACCTTCTTGCTACTATTAGAAGTGGCATTATGTGAATGGTAGAGCTTTCCCGTACATGGGTACCCTAGTTATATCCCATATTGCATTTGGTGCCCATGCCAACATTTATCCTTTAGGTTGTGGGAGTCTTTTTAGTCCCGCCATGTCTTTGAGAAAGAGCTTCATACTCCTCTTGAACTTTATGTTGGCCATTTCCTCGAGATTCCCTTGTATATATCAAGTTGTAATTGCATTTCATGAGTTTTTCTTGCCTTCTTGAGCTTTATGCTAACTCCCTGACTTTGAGTTATCAACCCTATAGCCTGAGCTTATCTCATGTCTAGCCAAGTAGAGCCTTTTTTACATATCTTTTGCAACTTGATCATCCCTTTTTACCAGGAGGAGACCTTCTCCCAAGTGTCATTTTTCTACACATGTATCCTTGCATTGAGCATGGGCATGTTCCACTGCTTGGAACTAGTTTGCTTGCCCCATGACACTCGTATCCTCCTAGATTTGTACTATAAAGCATTTTTATTGTTTTTCAATATTTTCAAAATATCTGAAAAAGTCCAGAAAATAAAAAAACTAAAAAGCCAGATAGGAAAAGATGTTATCTTTGGCAACAGTTGATTCATGCCGCCTTCGAACAGAGCACTGTATATCACATCCGTTGGTTGGGTTATTAGTTTGAATTTAGGAGTTGTACTCGTTACTCTAATTTTATCTCCACCAACTGGTTAAGCTTCCATTCCCTATGGAGCCTTTGTTGATGCCTCATGTGTCGACATAGAGATTTCCCAGTTTCCATATCGATTCCATGTTTCTTACCTTCAGTCACCATTCACCTTTATTCTCTTGTTTGGAGAAAGTTGAAGCCTGAGTCGATCATTCCTCAGTTATCTTGACTTTGCATCTCGGCCATTCTCGATACTATTACTGGTCCGTGCACATATTTTTCTTCCACATTATACAACGTTGCTGAGTACCTCGTGTTGGTTGATGGGGGATGCCTTAATTCCCTCCTTCTAGCAGATTCCATTCCATAGAAATCATATCATTTATTCTGGAACAAGAGTCTAGAGTCATTTGAGTGCCTTGAGACTTACAGTCATTAGTAGTAGGTTCTCTCACCATCGACAGTTTTTGGAATACATCAATGTCCCCTGATCGATGGATTCTTCCAAGTGTTCGACCTCAACACATCTATTCACACTTGTTAGATTGCACTTTGTACTTTGATTCCCATTTTCATTATCGATGGGTGATCTTGCGTCTATTAACAGTATACGTCAATGAGCAGTAATCATACAATGGACTACTATGTTCGACCTCGACACATCTATTCGCAAAGTAGGACATGTACTCGTAGCAATTTGTGTAGAAGACCTTCCACCTTATTGGCATTTCATATATGCTACCTCCTTGATCGTTCCAGTGTTCATGAGATTTCAGCTCTCGTGATTTGATTCTAGTGTCTATAATACATCTTCATCCACTACGGAGATCTTGATCCATTGTATATATTCATCTATTATGGATATCTTGATCCATTGTATATCTTCATCCACTTTGGAGATTCTGATCTATTGTATATTGTACATGGTGATGGCCACACATGTCACATTTTGTATATCATGCCTATTCATGGCCATTCTACTCTTATGTATCCGGGACTGCTCCATGTATTTGCAGTCACATGCAAAGATTTATCATTGTATTGTATTGATGAGTGGCTAGTTCTTCCACCTAGGTCTTCATTACTCCACTTCTGGGATGGATTTTATAATGTATTTCAGCCATCATGTAATTACCCCTTTGACCTCACACATTAGGGGGCATCTGTTATAGCTGATTTTACCACACATGGTTGATCACATATGGCATGGCCTTCCATATCCCTCTGCAGACTCTTTAGACCCCATGGACTTATATTATACTTTTATGTTCCAAGTTCATCCCTAAAAAACCCTTATTCATTGTTGTACGCGACTTTTAATCCCATACTCACGTGTACACGTGACTTTTGACCTAAAACCTGGATACATCGGGATGTGTGCATAAGTCCAAATATTTTTGGATTTTTCCTCATAGGAGTTAGAATAAATTGACTCTTGGCATTTCAAATTCCTTGAGAATGGTCAGATTCGACCCTCCATTACCCTTTTGGAGTGCTATATAAGGAACCCCTTGGATACATTGAAGAGGAGGAATTGAAGAGCAAAGAAACTATAGTCAATTGTTGCTAGAGTTTGCTTGTACTTAAGTCTGCATCCCTTTGTCCCTTTGGAGCACTTTGTGTTCTTCCCAAGCTTGTATTTTCTTGTGAGCTGGATATCGAGAGATGGAGCATTGAGGTGGTGGAGGCCCAGGTGGAGGACTCGGTTTCTTCGGTTCGTAGACGTGCCGACAGAGGTTGTCAATATTGTAATCTCTAATTTTATTAATAGAAATATATTTTCCTGTCCAATAATGTGCAATTGAATATGAATATTGAATCCATGGATGTGTTTAATTGTTTATGCATTGTTGAATATATATGCTAGAGTAGGTCTAACACATTATTATAGAGCATGCTTGTCTTGTTTGATGTTGTTGAGAGCGAATTGCTAAAGCAAGCATGAGTTGGAAAGCTCAACATGGATCTACTTAAACTGTCCGGGACAAGGTACGATTCGGTATCCCTTAGTGTTAGATGTTTCATTTCTCTTGCATATTGGGAAAGATTGATTTCTAGTTTCAAAGTTGTCTATTGTGGTACACCCCAATCCATAGGAAGTTTCTCTCTGTAACACAACCCCTGTTCCTGGGAGGGCCCCTTAGAAACAAGAGGTTTCATTCTGTTTTGTTTATGTCATCATTGTTCATCTAAGTACATCATGTTTCTCTTTCCCATTGCTGTATAAATAGTTTATGCATTGAATTGTGTGACTGTAGTGTTGTCCCTTTACTTCTATGTATAAAACATAAACAACCTTGCTTTTATTTCATGCATCTTCAGTCCATATGAGCTCACTTTATACATTTAAATGAGATCTCTACCCATTAATCCGTTTTGAGCATTTAATTTGTATTATGTAGTTAGCTAGGATTTGAATTTGTATTCAGCATTTCATCTCTATTTTATTAAGATATAGATAACATGTTGTTACTGTAAGTTTTATTAATTTTACTTATGTTTCATTCCATTTAAATTCTATAAGTGTAGAAATTAGAAATAAATTTCTAATTAAACTCAAGCAAGAACGGTCTCCTTTAGATTCAAGATGCAGTAGTTCAAAGTCATTTTTATGGCTTTAATGTGAAATAACATAAGCTAGTTTCATGTAAAATTTCTTCTCAAATATAGAGTATTTTTGTATTGTCATTTTATGTTTGATTAAAATGGCTTAGTTTACAGATGAGATGAGTTTGTTGTAGAAGTAGGGTAGTTGTATTTTGCTTTCTGATATGAATTTGTTTGTAAGTTAATATTTGTTTCCAGTCATTGTAGAAATAGATAGGTTGAAACTTTTGATAGGATAGGATTAAAAGTTTGATAGGTATAACATTGATCTTTCATAGCATTGCATGTTTTAATTATGAAAAAGCCAATAGAAATAGAATGACTAAGAGTGTGTTCTTTTGATTTCTTATCAGTAGAGTTGGAATTGTTAAATAGTATTTCATTTAGATTGATATCTTTTACAGCTCTATTCATTTACAATTCTAGATAGTATAACTAGGTTTTCACTTTAGTAAATAGACGTCATTTTCTTAATGGAAAAATAATAAATGTAGTAATAGTTCGCAATGTTTAAGTTCTCTTACAATTGGTTCATTTTCAGCTTTCATGTCATTCTTAAGATAGATTTACTCCCTTTATGCATTCCTGTAACATTTTCAAGTAGGATATATATTTCATAGTAGTATTCCATTTTTAGTTTAGAATCAGTTTGATTTACATTTGATAGGTATGCATGATTTAATTCCAAGTATAAGAATGCAATGCCATTTTTAGGTTGGTTTGATAAGTTGTTTATGTTAGAATTTATTTGTTTGGTTTCAAGATTAAGAATACAGTACCAATTGTAGGTATGTTTAACAGGTTGATTGATAGTTCAGAATCCTTACTCAATTCCTTTCAATTGATTCCTTTAATTTTCGCACTTATGATTTCTAGATTTTAATTTTTAGTTGACCACCGACGGATAGATTATGGATCTAACTCATGAGATATGATTACCCCGTAATGGGCTTCTTCCTTATGTGCTAAGCTATATCAGCTTTATTGTTTTTCTTTTAAGTGCATTGTCAACTTTAGATTAGATTAGATTAATTCAGGCATTCAATCCTGCACATGTAGTGTTTGCATCTCACAAGATACCTTCCCGGGTTGAAATTTTAAGTTGCATTTAATTAGCATATATTTTCACCAACAATGACTCAAAGAGTCTACAACTTTGTTTTACTTTCATTTTATGTGTTTGATTTCAAAATCGTATTCACTTAAAAAAGACAACCATCTTTCCTATATAACATTTAAATTTTGTTGGCAAATATATATTTTAGACTTATGTTATCTAACATAAGCATAAATTTCCTTCCAATGAGGTAATGTCGCCACATTTTTAAGGCGTGAACTATAGTAACAAGTTCCAAATCGTGCATAGAATCATTTTTTTCATGTTCCTTTAATTTTCTAGATTCATAAGCTACAACGTAATTTTCTTGTATTAATACCCTACCTAATCCTTCTTTACACGCATTGGTACATACGCCAAAATCCTTGAAAGGATAATTTTTTTTAGGATAGGGGCGGTAGTTAGTAGATGTTTTAGTTTATTAAAGCTTTCCATACATTTTTCACCCCACTCAAACTTTTTACCTTTATTCTGCAATGAATTTATGGGGTAGGAAGTCTTAGAAAAGACTTCAATGAGCTTCTGGTAGTATCCGGTAATCCCCATAAATGATCTTATGTCGGTTACATTTTTAGGAAATGACCATTCAGTAATGGAATTGATTTTGTCAGGGTCGACAAAGATTCCATCATTGGGCACTACGTGTCTGAGGTATTGAATCATATCTTTAAATAAATCACATTTACTGAACTTAGCATACAGTTGTTGTTCTCTTAGTACTTGCAGAATGATATTTAAATGTTATTTATGTTCTTGTTCATTCTTTGAGTAGATTAGTATGTCATCTATGAAGACAACTACAAACCTATCTAGATATTAACTTAAAAATTCCATTCATTAAGCACATGAATGCAACACGTGCCTTTGTCAACCCAAAAGGCATTACAGCAAACTCGTAGTGACCATAACGGGTCTTAAATGCAGTTTTAAAGATGTCCCCATCTTTGATTCGCACTTGATGATAACCATACCTTAAGTCTATCTTTGAAAATATAGTTTCTCGGTGGAATTGATCGAATAGATCGTCTATTCGAGGTAGCGGGTATCAATTTTTAATTGTCATTTTATTTAGTTGTCGATAGCTATGCAAAACCTTCAAGTTTTGTCTTTCTTTTTCACAAATAAGACGGGTGCTCCCCAAGGGGAAACACTAGGTCGAATATACTTTTTATCTATCAATTCTTGTAATTGATATTTGAGCTCTATAATCTCTATTATGTTCATTCGTTAAGTAGCTTTAGATGTTTGTATCACTCTGGGTATCAGATCGATCGTGTAGTCAATGTCTCTTTTTGAAGGAAGTCTAGGGACTTCTTCCGAAAAGATGTCTTCAAACTCATTCAAGATAGGTATGCCTTCTATTTTAAGTTTTTTTTTCGTTATTTTTATCTTCCATGACATAAACAACAAACACTCTACATCATTTTTTTACTGATCTTTTCATTTGTAGAGCAAATATCTCTCTGATTGTAACTTTCCTAATAATCCCTTTTATTTTTATAGTGTTTCCAATCTCGTCTATACATGTAAAGGTTTGTCAAAACAGTTTAGCATCACTCTGTATTTTTCTAGCCAATCCATTCCTATTAACAGATCATAGGAACCTAAAGGTATAATATTCAAATCAGCATGTGTAATGACATCATTCATTAATAATTCACAGTTCTTAACATAACTAGTAACTTTACGTTTAGTACCGGTGGCTAACTGTACCAGCCATGAATTATCAAACGTTTCTAGTACTAATTTACATAATTCAACTATCATGGGTGATATATAACTCAGACTTGCACTGGATCAATAAAAATGGAAATAGGTTGATTGTTTATCATACCTTCGATCTCGACCATGGAAGTCTGATGGTATGCTTGCCGATTTTTCAAAGCAGTGCTAATTTTGCACTTGTTCCTTGCCATGTCTCCAACTGTAACTTCTTCCCGAATGGAGTGAACTTTAAAAAAATTATTTCTTATTGGGAATTATTTAAAGTAATGTGGCCTGTCACACTCTCAACATTTCAAGGGTTCGCTTTGTGAAATGTTCTTGCTAAAAGCAGTAGGAGTTTCTTTTACTGCAGAATTCTATGGCTTAAAAATTTTATAGTTATTTCCCTGATATCCTTTATTATTATTTCCTGTGTTTCTATGGAATTTATTGTTTCTTTTCCTTGGATCAAAATTATGTCTCTTTTTGGTATTGCAAGTTGGTACACTTTCTCTTTTTTTTGTCGTAACATAAATTTTCCTTTCTCATCGCTTCCTCTAGCGTCTTTGGATTTTCATACTCAATCAGTTCTTTGAACATGATAGGAAAACAACTAAGAAAATGTTGTATCTTAGGTTTTTCATCAATCATGTAAGGTACGTATCTTAGGTTTTTTAAAAGTTTTGAAAGTTACATATATTTCCTTTATTCCTTTAAATTTCTTTATATCCTTCCACCATATATCTGCCTTTCCAGTCAGATTATAGATGGTCATTTTAGATTTTAGTTCGTCAGAATAATTATATATTTGGAATTATTTCTTCATCCCTGACAACCAGGCTTCTGCTTCTTCTCCTTTTTCAATTTTACCATTAAACATTGATGGTTTATTCTTTTTAAACTCCTCAGAGATTTCCTCATAGGGTTTGTACTTCTTTTTCTTTTTCTTATCATCATTACTTTCGCTTGAATTTTGTTGTTTTTATGAGTGATGTTTAACTGATTCTTCACTGGAAGTTTTAGGTTTATGACTGGAAAATCCTAGTTTCATTCCCTTACGTTTGTCAGGTGTAGTTTTTGTAGGTTATCTTCAGATCCCTTATTTTTCTCTTTTTCATCGTTATGTATTTTTGCTAACAAAATAGTATTTAGTTCCTCTTGAGCTTTTAGGATTCATTCATTGTCCTCCTTAAATCTTCTTAGCTACGATATAAGTTCTTTCACAGTTCTTTGTAGTTCGGATTTATTATCTTGACTTTCGTTCAATTTTACCCATATCTCTCCATCCCTTAAATTACCCTCTTCATTAATTAAAGGATTTTTCGAGTAAATATCTTCTTCTACAGACATCTCTGCATCTGCCATGTTTTTCCTGCAAAAATACAGTTATTCTTCTCTTTCTGTTTTGTAAGAGAATTCAACCAAAAATAAAGTAAATTAGTTTTTTTTGCTTCTTTATCAGTCTTAGCGTTGAGCCGGTTCATTCCTAGTGTTGTAACCACGCTCTGATACCATTATGTAACACACCTCAAAATTCAAAAAAAAAAAAAAACATTTTACGTGCAAAAGACTAAAAAATTATTTATAATTCTTGGTAAGCAATTTACTATGTGTTAATTTAATGAAGTTTATGCCGGTTAATAATTTCCTTCTTTACTTACTATGTCAGGTTTCGCCATCTCAGGTAAAGGCCATTTAATCACTGCGTTCAGCTATGCCCAAAACATGATGTTTATTTTTTTACAGCTTCCTTGCTTTTATTTCATTAGTTTTACTAGGGCGTTAGTATCCCTAAGGTTGGGAAACTATACCCTAGTCTTAATCCCATCCATAATGTAATAAGATATTTTTTTAAGGGTTAGAGGCCAATGGCCTTACCATAGCCTAAGCTCATGGTATGAAGGTGTAAAGACTTAGTCTTGAGGTGCGATGGTATGAGGTTGTAAAATTCCTTTTTATATAAATAAAGGCTTGGTATTAAACCAATTGTTTCAACATTAATACAATAATACATGTTGGTTTACATGGTTGTGACAATGGTTGTGTCCTAGCTATGAGTTGATAGCACATCTAGGCCTTCCATGAGGGCTTTGAGACCTCATCTAAGCCGTCCATGTGTCAAACTTTGCTGCTAGGATTCAAACAGAGTTTTATTGTGTTGGAAAAACATCCGAACCCCTCATTTAGTTTGTTTGGTTTGCGGGGGAAGAGAGAGACGAGCTCTGGTTTGTTCATGGTGAATTTATTTCCAGTGTAATCGTTGCTTGTGTTTGAATATGATGAAATGGTTCCTTTCCAAGGTACTTGCATGCTTATTCATGGAATCCAAAGTTGTTTGCAACTCGTTGCTTTGCCTTCATGAGCTTGGTCATCCTTTTTAGAATGGGGTTCCTCTTTACCAAGTAATCCCCTCAACTGGTTAACAACACTTGTAAATTTTTTTTTATAAAAACTTTGAGCCCTAACTGATTCTGCATGTGGAAAGTTGCAGGAAGAGGAGGGATAAGGGTGACCCCGAAGGATCCGACCCCTAGCCCTCTTTGCAAGCTTCCCAAGGTAAGTTTAGGAATGGTTCACAAATCTCTTTTACTTGTAATGTCCAATACCATATTTTTTAACTCTAACTTAACCTTATTGAAGGTGGAGGGTGCTTGAGAGACAGGCAATAGAGTCACCTCCTCCCAGGCCTGTTTTTTTCAATGCCTAGGTAAACTATGCTTAAAACCTTTCGTTTATTACTCCTTTTACTATAGATTCACTTTGCATTCACTGACTTGTGTAGATATTCTGTGTACAGGGTAACACTAGGTATGAGCATAGGGTCGAGAGTGGAATCCACAGCATTTTAAGATAAGTTCCCCTTTAAAAAGTGTTGTAATTGTAAAACCCCTGGGGTTAAAGTTACCTTGAAAAGGTTTAACAACCATTTTTCCTTGGCAATGTTCTTATATGTACTGTAATTGTTTTAAACTTTTTTATAAGATTTGGGTGCCATTTCGGATGTACTTACTCCCATACTCTTACAGTTTTTAACAGTGGTTTAAGAAAATTAAGGTGGAAGCCATCCCGAATGGTCTTACAACCACTTCTGCGTATATGTTTTGAAAAAAATAAACGACCTGACCCTAGGGTCTGTGCGATTTCTATTATGAGTTTTTATTGTAGTTATAATGGTAAACTATTTTATTTAACTTAATAGATGCTATTTCTCGATGGTCGTACGACCATGAACGTGTTGGATATATCATACTTTTAAGGATTCCTTTGCTCGTAATGCAGTGGAATATGATTTTAAATTTATAAACTTTTTTAAGAGTTTAGCGTTCGAAGAAGCACTGGTTATCCCATTGTATTATGTGCTTATCCTTAGCGTAAATGATGGTAGCAATTAGATGGACTTATGACCATTTTTATTTTTTTTACTTGGTGTTTGATTAATTTATTACGACCTGTAGGGTTTGCGATTGTCTGTAGAGAAATCTATGAATAAACATGAGGCTTATATGTATATTATATGCAAGGATTTCGTTCGGTTTTATTAGTGGATTGTCTATAGTCTTTTATTAAAGATCGACTTCCATCATCGATGGGATTAATTTCGGTCCTTGGAAAGAGAACATTTGCTTATATCTGCACTTTGTTTACTTCATGGTTCTATAGTCTAATTATGGTTGTTTAAAGGAGGACCGTTAGGAATTAATTATACATTTATTATATATGCTTTGTAGGTGACTATTTACTTCGGATCTTTGATCCAGCTATGACTTTTTACTTGGACCTATGATTCGCTTATGACTGTTTACTGTTGAAATATTGTAACTTCGAAGAATATTCTATATGTATCTTTTGTGGTCCCCGATGGTCCTATCAGGAGAACCACTTGTATTATCTTGTACCCCGAT
>LPNX011088641.1:44922-56302 GCA_001517045.1 Pseudotsuga menziesii
TTCTAAGAATATTCTATATGTATCTTTTGTGGTCCCCGATGGTCCTATCAGAAGAACCACTTGTATTATCTTGTACCCTGATGCTTCTAATCGGAATAACTAATAAGAGTCATGAGGTTGTCCCCTCTAATTGTAAAGGTGGGTCATTAGCACCCCAGTGTGGTTACTTGATCCTACATGTGTAACTCGAGCCTACATGATTAACTCGAGCCTACATGTCAGATGAGTTAATTTAAGTGAACGGATGAATATAAATAGAGGTGTAGCTCTCCTCATTTGAGCACACACTCTCACTTGTGTAGCGCATTAGTGGAGAAGAGAAGTAGCTGGAGAAGGAGGAGGATCAGGCTTTGATCTCCTTGCTAGTTTTATCTTTTATCTTTTTGGGGCATCTATATTGAGGAAGCTTTTGCTGGGTTTTTCCCTTTAGGGTTTTCCCAGGATAAATCTTTGTGTTCCTTTTGTATGGTTGTGCTTGTCTATCTTTCAGTGATCCTGTTTATATGCTTTTGTTATGAAAATGAAATGAAGTACTGATGTCTTAGCTAAGCATATGAAAATTCAACATTTACTTGGATATACAATACAATTATGATTTTTTACTTGGATCTACGATCCAGTTATGACTATTTATTTGGACCCATAAAGGATTATTTATATATTAAATTATGTTCATTCGGTAGGGGTTTAAACATATGTATTTATTTGTATAATATATGTTCTATAAGAATATAAATAACTCCGTGACTGTAGATTTATTTACAAAAGACATGTTTTATACATTAATAAAATCTTATAACTATATACTAAAGTGATTGTAGATATATAAAGAACTAGGCTATATATATTCGTCTGTATAAGCGTATAGTCTTGATACTTTTAAGGAATCGAGTACAGATTATTCCCTATTCTGCCCAAATCATGAGATATTTAGATTTATACTAACAATATTAGAAGATCTTGTTATTCTACATACGAACAAATTTAACTTACAAACTAGGGAATTAATAAAAGGGTAAGAATACAGAGATACATTAAAAACAATTCTATCACATAAGAAAGAAATAGATGTAAATCGTTAAAATATCTATCAAAACATAACAGAGTTAGAATAGATAAACAACGATAGAATAATCGATGCATACTAGGTGCTACATTAACCATTCCATATCTAGAATGAAACAGTCTATCATAAATTAAAAAAACATAAGATAAAAACCTAGCACCACTACTGGGAAAAAAGAAGTGGAAAATTTGTTCCTCTCAACTGACTCCCAGAGAAGCCAAATTACTTGCTCCATAACCGCTGATTCTGTTCGTTGAACCACAAGAGAAAAATCCTTCAATGTGTCATCTCTTGCATTCTCATATTTAATCCCTGTCAAATGCTAGCATCCTACTTGCTTATAGACATACTATTATATTGTATTTTTCCTAGGACTTGGTCATTTATGAGCCTCCTACTCTTTAGCACTCAACTAGGAGTTGTGACCTGAATTTTGGGGACGATTCCTCCTGTATCTTGAGTTCTCACTCAGTAGCTTCAACCACTTGTATTTTTCTCTTATGTGTCAGCAAACGCTCTTCAACAACTTTTTCCACTTCTATCCCTTTTCAGTATATTTTATTAATAAATAATAATTCATTACAAATGTTTTATTTTTTAGTTTTTGTCAAAAATAATAAAAATAATAATTAAAGTATATTTTAGTAGAAATTATTAATAATTATTAATTTCAGGCGCATTACAAAAATTAAAAAACAACATTGGATCAATTTCCTATTCTTAAGGAATTTCAGGATGCGTTTCTTGATGAGATACCAGTAGTACCTCCTAAGAGAGATTTAGAATTTACTATAGATTTAATGTCAGCATCAACACCCATATCACGATCCCCTGACCGTATGAGTATTCCAGAACTTACATAATTAAGGATGCAACTACAGGTATTACTTGATAAGAAGTACATTCGACCCAGTGTGTCCCCTTGGGGAGCACTAGTTTTGTTTGTAAAAAAGAAAGACGACACTTTTAGAGTCTGTACAAATTAGAGGCAACTAAACAAAATGAGAATTAAAAACAAATACCCATTACCGAGAATAGATGACTTGTTTGATCAGATCACTGGAGCCAAAATTTTCTCAAAAATTAATCTTAGGTCAGGGTATCATCAAGTATGGGTTAAAGAATAGGCCATCCATAAAACTACTTTTCGAACAAGATGTGGACATTATGAATTTGTTGTTATGCCTTTTGGAATGAATAATTCTCCTACAACATTTATGAATATGATGAATAATGTGCTAAGCAATTTTTTGGATAAATTTGTGCTACTATTCATCGATGATATTTTAATATGAGAAGGAACATGAGGAACATTTATGAAAAGTTTTGAAAATATTAAGAGATCATCACCTATATGCGAAACTTAGTAAATGTGCTTTTATAAAAGAGAGGTACAGTATTTGGGACATGTTATCTCTGAAAAAAGGTGTAGCACTTGATCCTGCTAAAGTCAAAGCTATCATAGAATGGTTTGTACCAAAATATGTACATGATATCAGGTCATTCATGGGGTTAACAGGGTATTATCACAGATTTATAGAAAATTCCTCCAGGATAGCCAACCCTATAACCACCCTTCAAAAGAAAAGTGTTAAATTTGTGTGGAGTCAACAATGTCAAGATAGATTTTGATAGATTGAAACACTCATTGACAATGATACCTATATTAAGAATTGTTGATCCTAACAAATATTTTGTAGTATGCACAGATCCAAGAAAAGATGGTTTAGGAGGGAATTTAACTAAGGAAGCTCCTGTGATTTTCTATGAATATGTAAAATTGAAGAAGCACGAAGCAAATTATGCGGTACATGTTTTGGAATTGGAAGCCATCTGTAACACCCCGGTTTCAAGCCCATGGTATTGAATTACACATGATGTAAATATTTTATTTGATCATAGTGTGGAGCTCAAGGAAAAGTCCCCACCATGGATTTGGTATTTTATGTATCGGCGATTAAAATTGATGTTGATGGTTTATGTGCTAGCCAGGCACAATATGTTTGAGACATCATGTAAAATGAAAATTAATAAAAATACCACAACTAGCTATGCGTCACAACGTTAAAGAGATGGGGGCATGATTTCACAAGGAATAGGGAGGGGGGAACATTAAAACCTTTGAGCCAATGGGAAAAATTTTAAATTTTAAGGGAAAAAAGGGCTCAACTACCCATTTTGTCCTTTTGTGCCCAGTCATCTAGAAGCTGGTTGAGGAAGTTATTTCATGGGAATGGGAAAGGCATGGGGGTCAATTTCGAATTGGGCAGAGCACCCATTTTTGGGAAAAATGAATTTTGACTTATGGGCCAAGAAAATACTTGGAAAAGGAGGCCCAAGCCATTATTCACCCATGCGTTTTCTCTCTCACGCAACTGGAGGAAGCTAGGGCATTCTCATCCCATTTTTCTCCATTTCTACATGCCCAAAAATTCATTTGGGTCTTGCTGAGTGAATGTGCAGCAAGGATTGACGATTTGGGGTTTTCTAAGAGGCGTTTTTGTCTTCCTCATGTAGTAGGAGCTTGCTGAGCATTTACCTCCATGTTTTTCTGTTGTTTCTTTATTTTTCCATACCCAGATTTTCATTTTTGGAGTTGTGCAGTGAATGGGAAAAGGAGACCCATGATTTGGGTGTGTATGGGGGTCGTTTTAGCCTCAATAAATGTCCATAAACGTTTTGTTAAATTGTATTTCACTCACAGGGTGTTTTCCCCAATTTTACCAATTTGTTCTTAGTTGCAACCCCTTTTTTTGTTATGCTCAGGGGTTGGGGGGATATAACCATGATTTTGGGGTTTATGGAAGTCATTTTTTCCCACGTGAAGCCATAGACGTCTCTAAAATCAAAATTGCTATCAGAGGGTTGTTTTACCCTTGTTTCTTTTTCATTTTGGCTTCTAGGACGTTATTGTCCATACCCAACAATTGTACTTTGCTATGGAGTGCATGCTTGTGTTGAATTGGATGAGTAAGTCCAAGGAACCCATATGTTAGATGGTTGAATGTGTTTGGATGTGGTTGTTGGCTTGGATGAGTAGGTCCAAGGCCCCCACGTTATTGGATTGTTTCCCTAATAGTCTGTGAAACCCAACTGTGTGTGGCTTGACTATGGGTGTATGGTTTTGCTGTGTGTAATCCTGTTGTTCCCTAGTTCCTTGTGGAAATCATGTCCAGCTCAGGGGTGGCGGTGGCGCTAAGAGATTAATGAGCACAATGGCCTATGGTTGGGTGGAACGTTGCAGCAACATAGCTAGTTGCGGGGAAGCTTCTTGTCAAGATAAGTATTCCTTGTGCAATACCTCTGCAATTGTATTTATTTGTCCTATGAATTGTGAACATGTTGAATGCTTGAATGGATGATTTTCTTCTACTGTATCGTTACATTTGTTATGCATCTGTGTATGTTTAATTCTATGCAGTTTTATTATTATCATGTTCATGGGGCTAGATTGTTGGTTTGACAGCAACAGCCTAGTCATTGTTGGTTGTGGAGCCTAATCTTCTAGATCCAGATATATTATTCAGTTGTGACTGTAACCCGGGAGTACTGTACACTCATTCCCCCTGCCTTGGGTTTCGGGGTTAACCCTAGAATTTTCCCATTGTATTTCCCCTATAAAAGAAAGCAATGTAAAACGACTGAGTATGGTATTGTATTGTATTGGAAGAGAGATTGCGAGAGCGTGAAGAGGAAGTGCAGCGGTTTTGTTGCAGGGTGTATCCCTTCATCTTTCTGGACTGTAATAAAAATGACTGGCAATTTCTTTGTGGACGTAGCCCATCGTTTGGGTGAACCACGTTATATCTGTGTCTCTATGTAATGTTTTAATGTGTTTTTCATCTTGTTTATTGATTTAACTGTATATATGTTATTGCTCTGCGGTCATGTTTTCTAACAATTGGTATCATAGCCAAAAGGTCTATTTGGTTGGTAAACTTGCAGGAAAGAAGGGTTCCTAGTTCGAGTGGGAGAAATGGTGGAAGAAGGAAAGTTTAGGGTCAAGAAATTTAACCGCCAAAACTATCAGTTATGGAAGATGCAAATGGAGGACTATCTGTACCAAAAGGATCTATACCTGCCGTTGGGCAAAAAAGAAAAACAATCAGCAGCTATGAAGGATGAAGAATGGGAGGTTCTTGACAGAAAGGCACTGGGAACAATATGGCTGTGCATGGCTTCATCGATGGCCTTCAATATTTCAAAAGAAAAAACAAGAGAGGGTGTGATGAGCGCATTGAGTAAGCTCTACGAAAAACCCTCGGGTTCTAACAAGGTATTTTTAATGAAGCATTTATTTAATATGAAGATGTCAAAAGATGGATCTGTTGCTGACCATTTAAATGAGTTTAATACACTTACCAGTCAATTAAGTTCTGTAAAAGTGAACTTTGATGATGAGGTTAGGGCACTTCTAATCTTGTGCTCATTGCCATAAAGCTGGAATAGCTTGGTCATGGTTATAAGTAACTCTGTCCCTAGTTCAAAGACTCTTAAGTTTGATGATGTTGTTGGTGTTATTCTTAGCGAGGAAATGCGAAGAAAAATCATAGGTGAGACATTAGGTAATGTGTTGACCATGGAAAGCATAGGGAGACAAAACGAGAGAGGAAGGAGCCCAGGAAATCGTGGTAATTCTAAAAATGGAAGATCCAAGTCCAGATTCATAAAAATAGAGTGCTGGAACTGT
This sequence comes from Pseudotsuga menziesii, assembly GCA_001517045.1. Lineage (NCBI taxonomy): Eukaryota > Viridiplantae > Streptophyta > Pinopsida > Pinales > Pinaceae > Pseudotsuga > Pseudotsuga menziesii. Next base: position 50,679 of record LPNX011088641.1, read on the forward strand.
GGTAAGAAAGGACATCTGAAGAAAGACTGCAGAGCTCCAAAGAAAAAAGGAGACAGACAACAAGAGACTACTCAGGAAGCGAATGTAGCAGGTGATGTGTTACAAGATGCTTTGATTCTTACATTAGATAATACTAGTGATTACTGGGTAGTATATTAAGGGGCTTCATGTCATGCTACACCCCATAGGAAATTCTTTCATGATTATGTTCAAGGTGATTTTGGGCATGTGCTATTGGGGAATGATGAACCATGTAAAATTGTTGGAAAGGGTAAGGTACGGATTAAGTTAAATAATGGAAGTGAATGGATGCTAAAGGATGTAAGGCACATTCCTGGTATGAAAAGAAATCTGATCTCAACAGGGCAGTTGGGAGATAGCAGCTGTTTGTCTACGTTTGGAGAAACGTGGTGGAATATTACTAAAGGATAAATGGTAATTGCAAAAGGATATAGGATAGGTACGTTATATTTATGTCCTCATACTACTGATTATTATATCTCTGTAGCTTTCACAGAAACAGGTGCGGCGTTGTGGCATCATAGGCTTGGCCACATGAGTGAGAAGGGGATGCAGATTCTCCACTCAAGGAAACTGCTTCCTGATCTAAAGCAGGTAAGTTTGGAATTCTATGAGAAGTGTGTTTATGGAAAACAGAAGAGATTTAGATTTCTTAGGGTTGGGAAACAAAAGAAGAGTGAAAAGTTAGAGTTTGTCCATACATATGTATCAGGACCATCTAAGGTACAATCTCTTGGTGGCTCTCGTTATTATGTTACTTTTATTGATGATGCAACTAGAAAAATTTGGGTTTATTGCATTAGAAAAAAATCTGATGTGTTTGATACTTTTAAGAAGTGGAAAGCTTAGCTGAGAATGAGACAGGAAAAAGGTTGAAATGTCTCAGATCTGATAATGGAGGCGAGTACTGCAGCAAGGAGTTTGACAGTTACTGTTCACACAATGGGATTGGTAGAGAGAAGACAGTCCCTGGAACACCCCAAGAAAATGGTGTGTCAGAAAGGATGAACAGAACAATAATGGAGCATGCAAGGTGTATGAGATTGCATGCAGGGTTTCCCTTACAGTTTTGGATTGATGCTGTAAACAATGATGTTTATTTAATAAACAGAGGGCCTTCAAGTGCTTTGGATGGTGGCATTCCAGAGGAGGCATGGACAGGTAAACAGGTAAAATACTCATTTCTAAGAACTTTTGGTTGTGAAGCATTTCTCCATATTGATAAAGATGATAGAACAAAGCTTGAGGATAAATCCAAGAAATGTACCTTTATTGGATACGGGGTTGAAGATTTTGGTTATCACTTATGGGATCTTAAAAATAGAAAAATCATTAGGAGTAGAGATGTAGTATTCAATGAAAAGGTCATGTACAAAGATCAGTTGCATAGAAATAAAGAAGAAAAGGAAAACACAGAGTACATAATGCTTGATGAAATCAAAGAAAATGAAGTTCCAAAAGCACCAAAAAATCAAGAGCAGCAGCAGGTACATGAAACTCCTGCAACTGTAAGAAAGTCTACTGGGTTAAGTAGACCCCCTAAACGATTCTCTCCTTCACTGTATTATTTATTGATAACTGATTCTGGTGAACCAGAATGTTTTGAAGAAGCAATGCAGGTAGAAACTAGAAAGAAGTGGGAGAAAGGCATGGATGAGGAGATGGACTCATTGGTAAGAAACCAGACTTGGGATCTGGTTAAGTTTCCTGCAGAAAAAAGGGCATTGCAGAATAAATGGGTTTACAGGTTGAAGGAAGAAGATGGAGGAAAGAAGCAGTACAAGGCTAGACTTGTTGTAAAGGGGTTTGCACAAAATAAAGGTATAGACTTTGATGAAATATTTTCTCCTGTTGTTAAAATGACTTGAATTAGAACTATTTTAAGTCTAGTGGCGGTGGAAGATTTGCATCTTGAACAGTTAGATGTAAAAACATCCTTTCTACATGGGGATTTGGAGAAAGAGATTTATATGTAGCAGCCACAAGCGTATGAGGTCAAAGGGAAAGAGAATTTGGTTTGCAGGTTGAAGAAGAGCATGTATGGCCTGAAGTAAGCTCCAAGGCAGTGATATTTAAAATTTGATAAGTTTATGACAGAATAAGATTATGATAGATGTCATTCTGACCACTGTGTTTATTTCAAGAGGCTAGATAACAAAAGATATATTATCTTGTTATTGTATGTGGATGACATGCTTGTTGCAGGGTCTAACATACAGGATATAAATGTTCTCAAAATAAAACTAGCTAAATTATTTGCGATGAAGGATTTGGGTACTGCAAAGCAAATCCTTGGTATGAGAATAACAAGAGATAGGAACAATAAAAAATTGACGTTGTCTCAAGGTGAGTACATAGAAAAGGTGTTGCAGAGGTTTAGAATGTAGAATGCAAAACCAATTAGTACACCTTTTCCCAGCCATTTCAAACTAAGCAAGGATATGTGTCCAGAGACACAGGAATAGATAGATTACATGTCCAAGATTCCCTATTCGTCAGCAGTTGGGAGCTTGATGTATGCCATGGTGTGCACAAGACCAGATATTGCAGATGCAGTGGGAGTTGTGAGAAGGTATATAAATAATCCAGGTAAAGAGAATTGGAAAGCAGTACAGTGGATTCTTAGGTATTTGAGAGGTACCACTTCTCATGCATTATGTTTTGGAGGTTTAGACACTGTTCTACAGGGATATGTTGATGCAGATATGGCTGGTGATAAAGAAAACAGGAGGAGCACCACAGGGTATGTGTTTACTGTAGGTGGAACAGCAGTAAGTTGGATTTCAAAACTGCAATAGGTTGTTGCACTTTCAACAATGGAAGCAGAGTATGTTGCTGCTACAGAGGCTAGTAAGGAGATGATTTGGTTGCAGAGGTTCATGGAAGAATTGGGTAAGAAACAGAAGAATAATAGGCTGTACAGTGACAGCCAGAGTGCCATTTATCTTGCAAAGAACTCATCCTTTCATTCAAGGACTAAACATATACAACTCAAGTACCACTTCATAATATTTGTTCTAGATGAAGAACTGTTAAAACTGGAAAAGATACACACTAACCAGAATCCTGCAGACATGTTGACAAAGGGAATAACTAGAGAGAAACTAAGTTCCTACTCGGTTTCTGTTGACCTTCAAGCATGAGGGTGAAAATAAGAAATTTTCCAAGTCCAAGGTCTAGAGCATAGTCGAGCAAGTGCAGTAGCGGTGGAGTTGCTATGATCAGTCTCCAAGTGCGAGATTGTTGGTTGTGGAGCGCAATATTCTAGATCCAGAGATATTATTCAATTGTGATTGTAACCCAGGAGTACTGTACACTCATTCCCCCTGTCTTGGGGTTCGGGGCAGCACCCCGAAAAAGGGGGTTCGGGGGAAACGCCCTTGAGACACGGAGGTTCGAGGGTAGCGCCCCCAAGAAATTAGGGTTCGGGGGCGGAGACCCCGAGGAAAATTTTTGGGATGTGTGTTGGCCAACAGTTTTGCGGACCCATGGTATTGGGTTAACCCTAGAATTTTGCCATTGTATTTCCCCTATAAAAGAAAGCATTTTAAAACAACTGAGTATGGTATTCTATTATATTGGAAGAGAGATTGTGAGAGCGTGAAGAGGAAGTGCAGTGGTTTTGTTGCAGGGTGTATCCCTTCATCTTTCTAGACTATAATAAAAGGACTGGAAATTTCTTTGTGGACATAGCCCATTGTTTGGGTGAACGACATTATATCTGTGTCTCTCTGTAATGTTTTAATGTGTTTTGCATCTTGTTTATTGATTTAACTGTATATCTGTTATTGCTCTCCAGTCCTATTTTCTAACAGTCGCGTCCTCTCCATTGTTGGGATGACGGGAGGGGACGTGACACCATCATCCATGATATTAAAATTTGGTGGGAAATAAATTTTCGTTGTTAACCAATACTATTGGGCTGAAATACCTGTTTGATCAGAAAAAATTAAATGCACATCAATCCAGATGGATTTCATTTTTAAGCAAATATGATTCTGAAATAAGGAATATAAAAGGGAAATAAAATATAGTAGCAGATGCTATTAGCTGACAACAACGTGAATTGCATACCGCATTAATTAGTGGGTATGACTCAGAATTTAAAAATACGTTGAAAACAATATCAAATAATGACCTTGAGTATAGAATTTTTTTGGAAAAGTGTACTAACCGATCAAATTATATAGAGGATGATGAATATCAAATGGATACAGAAGAATTTTTGTGTTTCAAAAACCGAATCTATGTACCCAATCAATCAAGCATAAAACACATATTTTAGGGAACTACATAGTAATCCTTGTGCAGGATACCCAAGGTATCAAAAACTTCTAACAACTTTAAAAATATATATATGTTTATTATCCCAATATGAAGAAAGAAGCAGCTGGATATTTAGTTAGGTGTTTTACATGTCAATAGGTTAAGGTTGTTCACTATCATCCAGCCAGACAACTATAGTCTATACCCATTCCAGAATAAAAACGGGAAACTATAACTATGGAATTTACAACAGGGCTGCCTAAAACAAAGAAACATAATGATTTCATTATGGTTGTAGTAGATAAATTAAGCAAAGTAGCACATTTTATACCCATAAAAACAACTTATGAAGCTATAAAAATTGCAGACATATTCATGAGATATATTTTCAGACTTCATGGGATACCAAAGAAAGTTATCACTTATCGAGATGCAAAATTTACCTCAAATTTCTAGACATCACTATTTAAAGGCATGGATACAAAGTTGAATTTTAGTACGGCATACCATCTTCAGACCGATGGTTAAACTGAATGGGTGAATCAGATACTGGAGGATATTATGCTAAGGATGTATGTAATGAATCAATTGGGCAAATGGGAATACTATATTCATTTAGTTGAATTTGCATATAATAACAATTATCAAGCTTCTCTCAAAATGATTCCTTTTGAGGTATTGTATGGAAGACAGTGTAAAGTACCCTTGAGTTGGGGCAATCTTGAAGACATAATGGCTTTAGGACTAGATATGTTATCACAGATGGAAACAATGGTACGACAAATAAAATAGAATTTAAAGGATGCACAGGATAGAAAAAAAAATTACACCTACCGAAAGAGAACAACTAAATAATACAACGCAGGGGAACATGTATTCCAAACGATCAAACTTGCACCCAGATGTTATCCACTTAAATGGCACCTCTCCATCCGAGTGCCAACATTCCTCATGTTGGTACACAAAAGGACATCTATGGATTGAGGTTTGCCTAGGGTACTATAGATTGGCTTGTTGTACAATACATTCCTCCCCCATCCAGATAGTTACTTTGCCATTTTTACTATGTTAAGTTGTATTCGCGACTCTCTCTTTATACAACTCACGAGTCATTCGCAAGTGTCGGATGCTGCAAGTCGCAAATGGATGTATTCGCGGGTTGCCCTTATGGTAAGTCACGAATCATTCGTGGGTTGTCCTTCTACATACCCGCGAATGTGTCCCTTAATAGTTAAAATTAAAAACACGCGCTAATTGGAGATTAGTTAACTCATTTAACTTAATTTCCTTAACTGCTACAACTTCCCCAACCTTCGAGAACTGCCTTATTTCACCCA